>SNQJ01S0119674.1:0-27730 GCA_010110895.2 Picea sitchensis
TTCTAATGCTGAATAATAATACAATGTACAAAGGAGGGTGCCTATATTCCGTTTTCCCTCTCGAAAGTAAACTGTCTAATCTACAATTAATTATTCTATCTACTTGCATTTAAATCTGATAAATGCCTTAGCTACCTAAGGACGAGAGCTTATCTGCTCAAGGTCCATTACAATGTACAAGTGTGCTTCATCACATCAACGTATTAATGTTTGGCGCAGCCATATTACAATGTTTCAAAATTTGAATGTTGGCGCTGTCCAGCTGTTCCTTTGCCTCCACGCACTGGCTCGCTTGATCAAGATGTGGATGCTCCTGCATCAGTTTTCCATGGGGTCTGATCATCGGTCAGAATCCAAGGTGGGAAAAATGTGTCACTGTATCTCTTGATCGGTTATCCTAGTGAACAAGTGTCTTTCAAAAACTTGTTGTCTGCACTGTTAGTTTCACCTTCTGTTATGCACTTGTTTGCTGGAGAGATGTGCATAACAAACAACTGTTTGATTCTCACGACCATTATCAAAATGGTAAGGTGCTTTGGAGGACGCGTATCACTCAAAAACTGTTGTGAAGAAAACACCGTCCGTTAAATTTTCTCTTTTTATGTGATGGAAAAAGCCACACAGATTTCCTTTTCGGTTGCTTTGAATTCTCTGGGATGCTCCGTGTGCCTTTCTTCTGCCAACCTTTGCACCTCTCATAGATGGATAATAACGTTATGTGCCTCTCTAAGCTACCCTTTCAGCCATGCCACGTTCCGTTCGTGACTCTGTGCAGCGGATGCTTCCATGGTCCTTGTCGCTAGCTGTTGCCTTAATTCCCTGTTTTTCTGATAAAGCTCGACAATAGACATCTTTGCTTACTTTAGCTGTTGAGATGTCATTCCCTCACTTTCTACTGCAATGTATGCTTTCCTTGCTCTGTTCCTGCACTCACGACTCGATTTCCTGGCAGGTTCTAGCTAGATGACGCGTCTGAGTAGTTCTTCAGTCGCCAATCCGACACGCGGTCCTTATGGAATTTTAGCCTTCATGATCTCCTCGTTCTTTCTCGGCCTGCCCCTCCTCCGAGGAAACTGTTGTTTGGAGGAGGAGGCTCTTTCTGTCTCCCTCTCCTATATGAATTTATCTTTTTTAGTTCATCCTCTACTTGATCTGGTCTCTTTTGTAGGTGAAAAAATGGTTTCTTCCATGTCTTTAGGAATGGTCGCCTCGGGTGCGAAAGAATTCCAATCTATTTGAGATTTGGAGCTTGCAGTTCTGCCGCTATGCGTGCCCTTTAATGTGCTCTGAGAATCCTCCATGACGCGAACAAGGTATACTCTACATGCAATGTTTTGAATGAATGCATCGGGGTAGCGGTTCTGAACTAATTGGATTGGAAAGGGGGAGCTGTGAAAAGAGCTTCGGCCTAGTTCTATGACTGGAGGGCACGCCAAGCATCTGATATTTATAAAGAATCGGCCAAGAGAGGAAAACATGCTGGAAGACAATGAATTTATGGCGACGAGATGTTTCAAGTCGAATTTCAGGTTGTTCATGGCAAATCCCTGCATGTGGAATGCAGGTGATACAATTTGTTGTGCATGTATAATATGAACGCTACGATTTTTCATTCCATTGGCCTTCTTGATGAACTGATAATAACTACTGCACTTGTTGACGTGACCTTTATTAACCACTTGACTCGACTGGGGTATGTAGAAACTAGATTCTTAACAAGATTCGACCTTTTGGGAAAAGACATGCCTGTACCACATATACAATTTCTGACTCTGACACCCTTTCCCATTTCTAATGGCCAACCAACCATTTGTTGACTTCAACCTCATGGTTCTATGTACCTAAATTCACATGTTTGGGCACATGGATCATAACGTGACTCGAAACCGACTCTAAATGGAAAGAAAAATGGTGATGCTAACATAACATACAAAAGGACCTCTGACATAAAATAAAAAAAATTGAACTCTAAAAGTTGGATCAGCTTGCCACATATTTCTGCCCACTCGACTCTACACAATAGCCTTTGTTAGTCATGAAAATTAATACACAAAAAGAGAAGTCTACACAGACTATCAAAGATAGATCAACATCTCTAAAAAAAAAGTGTCTGAATGATGTAATTCAACCTTGAATCTTGTTGTGTACAATAAGACCCTGCTATCATAAAAAATAATTAGGCTTGTGATAAATTAAAGGTATGAATGAAAACTGAACTTTCTCAACATAAACTCAAAGAGAAAACCTTAGTATGCTTCTCCTTCTATCCTCCTCTTGTTTCCCCCTTTCCTTTTGCTTTTAAGCAATTAGAATTGGTTGAAGTACCACAGTAGTTAAGTTAACTAAAAACGCAACCAACTTTTTAGTTAGGGGGAAAAGTCATAAATCATAATAAGGGTTATAAATAAATAATAACTAGTAGGTGGTATTCCTTGTGACTCCCATTTATCTCTTAACAATCATAACATAACTAGTTAATTAATAAAAACACCCCTCCTTGTGACTCCCATCATCACATTCATATTTGACAAATTATCTCACTAATATTTGAAATTATTTTCAAAAATATATTACCAATATATCAAAAAATCCTGATGTCCAAAACTCTGAAGTCAACTGTTCTCAATAACAGATAAATAAATAAAACTTAAAATCCATATTTTCCAGTGTGTAAGGCAATCCTTTCTTTGTTGCTACTATCACCTTTTAAACTCTCTGAATTTGCCTTAGGCTGTGTGGAGCCCTTAGGCCTAATCTTGTTGATCACATGAGAGAAATCGTCCCTTAATTGCATGCGGGATGACACCAATTTATCAGAATCATTTGAAGTTGGGGAAGGAGCAGTAGTGGCTTTCCCTTTGTCAGGGGCATGGTGGGCCTCGGTTTTCAACCTTTTGCTTGAAAATCTCATTCCTGTATGCATAATTGATTAGAAAATAGTCCATTTGTCATCGATACATGAAGAATCTTTAAAAATATGATATAAATTTTGGCTCGGCAAGATATCAGGCTCATGCAATCCAATCCATATAAATTGTTTAACTATTTTTCAATGAACAATGGGTGAACAAAAGGTCCTAGGATATGCGAGGGGTTTGTATTGAGTGAAAAATGATAAAATGAGGGGGAAAGAAACATGGCTACTGCTCAAAGACAACAAACAATCAACTGTAATGAAAACCAAATAAAATATCACTGTGATCCAACCAATAAACTGCAACTTCAAATTGCTTCAATACAAAAATTTTCTTAACTGTAATTAAATTTTAGAACAAGGAGTGGAAAATGAATGTGGGAAGGCGATGGGGTTGTATTTAGCGAAAAGTGAAATAATGGTAGGGAAGGAGAGCATATACTGTTCATAAAATTAATTAAGTCATCCATAAAACCATTCTGTAAAAGGAAATAAGGCCAACCAAATAATCACTGTGATCAAATGAAAACTACTGTGCATAATTCAATTAATTATGTGCATTGAATTGTTCACTGTTTGTAATCAGATTTTCAACATAGCGTCACCAAAAGAAAACATGCATTCCACAACAACATGTAAAATAATTCTGTTCCTTTTCATTTGTTCACTTGCTGTTTTAAAACAATTTCCAAATGAACACATAGTCACTTATTTCCACTCTGTTCAGTGTCAACTAATCAACCACTTTCCATCAACAAATAAAGTGTAATAATACCATACTACCACAACACCCGTGTTGATCTTTGTTAATATGTATGATATTCATTTAACATACATAGTGGACAATCAAACACAATGATCCATATTTTAATTGTAAAGATCCTGATTTTCCATTTAAACACACAAACATAAATTATCATTTCAATTCATAGGACACAGTGGGATACACAAATCACTTAACAAAAAGAGAGATCATTTCTGTGACTATCATGTCTAACTACTTGAATCTACACATCCACAATGCTGGGCTATCAACCCAATACAATGAGGCAACAATAACATGCCCGATCTCACCTCACAATTTGATCAAATTAACAAAACCATATTGTTTAAAAACCCGTGATCCTCTCTGATGATGCAATAAAATAATATCCATAACATATACAATGGATGGTCCTACCATGATTACCACGATTGTAATAATCCCATTCAACAATTTAAAACACACAGTCACAACAATTATTAACTCAACCTGTCATGATGTAGGAAAGCCACACATACCCACACATCACGCACGAAGCATTGTTGTGACTTAATCAATTAAAACTAATGCTTGGTCAACAATTTAATAATCACAATGTAAGAGACAACAACTGTGCATTCAATCCAATTCTCCAATCAACCAAATTACCATGTTGAGTTTATCAATTTGATTGTCATAATAACCAATGCAATGAATAAATACCAAGACCAACACCACTGTCAACATAATCAATAGAGACTAGCTAGAAATCAAACAATGTTGACAATACCCGACAACTCATAACAACCAACAGTATACTCGACAGGCCATAACGGTTCCCTCTATCAAAACCAGGCTTGAGAAATCAAGGGTTTTCTCCGTGGACCAACATTGGGAGACTGGAGTTGACTCCCAAACATCGGGTGAGAACCTCTAAGACCAACGACACCCACATGGTATACCACAAATAATATTCTCAAACAGGGTGATAATTCACTAGATAGGAGAGACTATGAACAGAGGAGCAAAGGATCCATTTTGGCCTTGTAAAAACACTTAGAACATGCAGGGTATAACCCTCATGGCTCTCCCAATCAACCAACTAACAACGCTAAGATAAAATAGAGTCAAGAATAAGCAACATAACCCATTGTCAAACCATCAATATCATGAACAAACCAATACCCAAGTGAAACAATGTGCAGTGACACAAGGCGTTTCAAACCCAATAAACCCCATAACAACAACGATTGGGTATGGTGATAAGAAAGTGTGGAGATGGCCATCCAATCTGGATCGAATAAAAACACTTCAACCAAGACCAATAAGGATTACAGATGGACTTCATGGCTTCTAACACTCAAAATGATCAATAAAATTGTGACTTCAACATTATTGCAATGAGAACCACACCAACGATTTATTCAAGAAAAATATAAAAAATTTACACAGTTTCCAGACTTAAGGAAAACACAGACCCATACATTCCAAGACAATATGTATTTCATAACCAAAGTAGATTCATGGATGGTGAAAATACATACCTGTAACCAAAAACACCTTAAAAATACGAGCTTAGCCAAGCGGTTTTTCTCTTGCTTGAAAATCGAAGTTTAACCATAACAGAGCAAAATTGAACAACAACCAAGCTACGGTGACAATCGGTGGGAGGGTTATGGAGTGACATGCATTAAATGCATGCCACTTCCATCCCTTACTCATTCAATCACTTAGTACGCTTCAACCACCATTTCCTTAATTCATTCCATTAAACAATGCATCGAAACCAACATCCAAAATACGCCACCACATTAACCATTGTCAAACATACCTTAATGCATATAAAATGTGCCTTCACATAAATCAATATATTGCATAGCCATTTACATCGTTAGTTTGGATTAACACCATTTTCCTTAACTTCAAATGCATAGTGCAACATAGTCCCTCTCTTGTGGATTTTTGTTTGTATTGCTTTATTTTTTTTCAATTGTTGTTATTTGTTGCTACTAACATGTATCTTTTTCAGGTGGCACAAGTAATAATTCAAGGAGAAAATAGAAAAGGTAATAATGGATATCATAAACCATTACAACATGGTATTCAAGATTAGAGAAAGAGAACAAACATGCATTATACATCATCCATCTGTCAGGAAGAGAACCAACATGATCATCAATCATGCTCAAACCTGTAAGTAGTGTCGAACATCAGTAAAAACATCAAATAAGAACCAGATATGATACTCCAACCTACAAGGGGGTATAACCTACTAGTATTATATATACCATTAGCTTATAATTAATAGGCTTTAGCAATACTTTGCAGGAGAAATCCTCGTTGTGGTTTTAATCATTAACAAACTAGAAACTCCACAAGGAAATTTGTTTTCAACAGATTTAGAACTCATAACTCATGGTTTAGCAGACCAAGAATAATATATTTAAGAAGATATAACCATAATGATTATGCAACAGGGGGAAGTGAGCAGATTTAATGGAAAAATGACTGGGAATTTGGGAATAACTCATGAAAAATGTTAAGTATGAAGAGGTTTATCCCTGTATGTATAATCATTCAACCAGATTTTTCTCTTTACTTCAAGGAGAAAAATTAATGGACTTTCTCTTTTATTTCTCAAATGGACGAAGATATGGAAAGAAGAAGCGAGACATAACCAATATCTTATAAGACAACAATGAAAGAAGATAACAAATTCAAGTGTGCCTTCAGGGGATACATCATAACAACTGTGTAAGCTTTATTGTTATTGACTAACAATATCTTGCAGGAGTTTCACTATGGAAGAATTGATCCAACATCTTATTCTTGACCAAATGAAAAAGATGAAAAAGTAATAAAAATCGTAACATAATGAAATTGCAAAATTTAAACAACAAAAATAAAATGATAGAAATGTAAAATCAGTAGGAAATGTTTAAAACAGAAACAAAAATCACACTACTTTAAAGAAGAAAAGAAAAAAAAAATAGTGAAAACTGAAAACGAAGCTAAACTATTAATCTACAGAAAACCCAAACAATGTTAGAGCTTTTCAAGTTGGTTCCATGTAATGTTTCAAGTGAGAACCGTTWKTGCTGTAGGAAAACAATCGCTCCTATAAATMTTTTAGAATGTAAGAGTTAGTGCCTAAGACAAAARCAATCTTGAAAGGACCCAGCCATAATTTTTGAAATTTTGAATGTCTTCCCCTATCAGCGTGAGCTGAATCCCATAGAAAAACTTTTTCATTGACCTTAAATTTGACAGTCTTGACACTCTTATTGAAATAGTTTTTAATAGTTTGCTGTCTCCTTTTAATATTATCCAAAGAAAACATCCTTTTCTCTTCCAAAGCTAATAGTGCGTTTATCCTTTGTGAAATATCAGAAGAATTTAATTCTTCGATATATAGCATCAACCTTAAGGAACAAAAGTTCTAGATCAGTAGGCAAGAGGGATTCTTGACCATAAACAAGCTGAAAAGGGGTTCAACCAGTGCTTACCTTGGTGGTAGTTCTATCTTCCCAAAGGGCGTAAGTTAGGAGAGTGTGCCATCGACGAGGCTTATCTTCGATGAGCCTTTTGACGATTCTTATCAAATTTTTGTTGGTAGGCTCAGCCTGCCCATTTCCTTGGGGATAATAAGATGACGAGGTGAAATGTTTGATCCCCAACTTAGCTAAAAATTGGGTCAGCATAGAAGAAATGAAAGTGAGACCATTGTCTATAATAATTTCCAATGGAAGACCAAATCTGGAAAAAATGTTATTTTCAAGGAAAGTAATTACCTAATCATTTGTTGAATTCTTAAGTGGGACAACTTCAGCGCATTTTGTAAAATATTATGTGGTTGTCAAAATAAAAACCTATCCAACAGAAGATGGAGGATTAATAGGACCAATAAAATCCAATCCCCACTTTGGAAAGGGGAAGTCTAGTAGGACAGGTTGTAACAGCATGGCTGAAAGGTGTTCTTTCCCAACAAATATTTGGCACTTGTCACAAGATATTGGAAAAACATAAGAGTCACGAAAGATTGAAGGAAAATAATACCCTTTTCAAATAATTTTGAAGGCAGTGGTTTTAGCAGAAAAATGACCTCCTACATGAATGACAGAATTTGAAGAGCCACGAGTTTCTTGCAACAGTTTTTGTGCGTCTTCATTGTCTACACAACGNATTGAAGGAAAATAATACCCTTTTCAAATAATTTTGAAGGCAGTGGTTTTAGCAGAAAAATGACCTCCTACATGAATGACAGAATTTGAAGAGCCACGAGTTTCTTGCAACAGTTTTTGTGCGTCTTCATTGTCTACACAACGAAGTAACACACCATCAACAAACCTTAGAAACAATAAGTCTCCTATAATGATGTATCTTGTAGATTCAAGATGGAGCCTTCTCCTCTGATGGGTGTCTAAATCGTCTGGACATCTTTGGTTCTCTAAATAGTAAAGTAAATTTTTGTACCAAGAATGTTCAGACACAGGGAGGATCTAGTTATCAATGTAAAAGAGAGTTTATAGGGAACTATCCTCTTCATCAATTTCTTCACTATTCTCAGCATGCTAAGCTAAGTGAAGGGCTAAGTCATGTCCCTTGATAGTGGTAGAAGTCACAATATTCAAATCATGCTCCTGGATCTTGGCAAGCCAATGTGCAAGATTCTCTGAAAGATAAGTCTGTGAGAGAAAAAAATTGACAGCAGGTAAAGGGAATTTTACCGATGTATGCTTACCTAAGATGAAGTGGTGAAACTTTTCAATAGATTTAACAAGAGAGAAAACATGTTTCTCAATAAAAGAGTTTTAAATTCATCATCAGATAGAATTTGACTCATGTAAGCCACTGGTTTTTCATTTCCTTGGTCATCATTTTGCATGAGGACAACATAAACTACTTCCTCGGTGGAATTAGTATATATCGTGAATTCATTCTCAAAATCTGGCTTCGCCAAAACCGGTGTAGAACTGATTGCTTTCTTAATCCCCTCAAAATAATTTTAGACATCATATGTCCAAGAAAAAGAATGATCTTTCTTAAGAAGATTATGAATTGGTTTGACCATCACAACAAAATCTGGAACAAACCTACGAACAAAGTTAATAACCCGCATAAAATATTGAACCTCCTTCTTGGAAGTGGGGGTAGGAATATTAAGGATAGTAGCAATCCTTTCAGGATCAATGCTTATTCCTGAATCGAAGACAATGTGTTCAAGGATATTTCCCTCAGTAACGCCAAAAGTGGACTTGGAAGGATTTAGATAAATGCCAAATTTCCTACATCGCATGAGAAATTTTCTCAGATGACCAAAATGATTTGATCGGATTTTAGAGTACACCGTTAAGTCATCAAGGTAGATCTGAATGATCTTACCAATCAAATTGACAAAATCTATTTGCATAGCTCTTTGAAAAGTGGCACCTGCTTAGATAATCCAAAAGGAATACATTCATAAGCAAAGGTACCCCAATGAACAATAAATGTGGTTTTATATTTATCTTCCCTTTTTACCTTGATTTGATTGTAACCGAAAAAACTGTCAAGTAAGGACATCATTTGTGACCCTGCAACTTGCTACAAAATCATTTCCATGTTAGGGAGAGGGAAGTGATATTTTATACTAGCTCGATTTAATGCACGAAAATCAACGCATAATCTGATTTGACCAATTTTTTTCCGAACAGGAACCAAATTTGAAACCCATTCAAAATACTTGACCAGAAAGATGATTCCATCCTTCAAGAGTTTTTCCAAATCCTTTCGAATAGTTGCTTCTAGCACAGGGTTAATGGGTCTTTGTTTTGGTTTAACTGGTTTTATGCCTTCCTTTATGGGGATGGCATGCTGTATAAGACCAGGATCAAAACCACGAATATCCTCATAAGACCAAGCAAAAACATCTTGAAATTCACCAAGTAGCTTAAATTTTTTTATTTTCTCTTCATCTGAACATTTGGCACCTATTTTAACATTCTTTGGAGCCTTAGGTGTCCCAATGTTCAAGGAGATGGTTTCACCCACCTTCCTTTTTGACTCCTCTTATTTCTGTTTCTCCTTGTTGCCTACATCACTTGATGAAAATGAACTCTCTATAGGAGTAAATCCTTTAGGAATATTGTTATCTTCTATGGATATAATTTCCTTAGGCTTAAAAGGTTCATTTTGAATGAAAGCACAAATTCTCTCATCATTAGGGAAGACCTGCCAAGATTCTATATTGTCGGGGATATGTGGACGATACAGAGATTGAAAAGTACAATCCGGTCTATGTGGCAGAAGTTGTCGATTAGGAGAGGCTGCAAAAACAACTAGCTAATCAACCGTTGAGTTTAACTCCCTCTTAACATGAGTGATGTTGAAATATAAAAGGTTCGAGATAAGTGCCCAAACAGTTTGGGTGTATCGTTTCATCAACTTGTTGCTAGGAGAGTAAAGTTTACGTACAAGGTTCACAACAAGCTCAGAATCCCCAAAAATTGAAAGGTGACCACAACCAATATTATAAGCGTTTTCAATGCCTAATAATAAATCTTCGAATTCAGTGACATTGTTATTGCAAGCGAATTCTAACCTGTAAGAAAAGTTATGGATCTTCCCTACATAAGAAATCAAGATAATGCCATCTCTGTTACCCTCAGTAGAGCATGAACCATCAAAGTGCATGTGCCACATACCATAATCTAAATCAATTTGTTCCATGGGGATTTTATCCTCCTCAACAAAGATGGAATACACCCCTAGATCCTCTTTGATATAGTTTACATTAGGTTGTGGGACACTCTCTATGTAAGGTGAAATCCTTCCCTCTATAAGGACTATAATATTTTTACCATTATGAGGAACGGATAAGTGTGTCCCATCGAGTGAGAGGTATACACCCGTCAAAGATTTCCAATATCTTCCCAAGATGATTGAGTAATTTCTTACTGGCATATCAATTATTGAATACTAAGGGTTGTCCTTATTTTCGGGTGAGCGCACAAAACTAAGGTCACATATTTAATCTCGCCTATGGTTGTTTTTTTTAGGCTATTATAGGAGAGCATGATTCTGGAGTTTTCATTTGTACAAGACAAGCCTAGCTCTTCCATAATAATATTCGACATCACACTTGGGCCCGAACTGCCATCAATGAGGCAACAATGGGCGATCTTATCCATAATATTTACAGAAATATAAAAAGGGGGATTTTTTATAGGGTATCTAAAGTTATGTACACCTACCTTATTTACAGATGAATCCTCTTCGTTTACCTCTTCAGAGAGGTTGGATACAACGAAATATTTTCCTTCCATGAATTGTTTCATATGCCTCTTTTGTTCAGGGACGAAAACCATGTCCAGAAAGGTTGCATATGCTTTGATGTTGGCCAAATGATTTAAGATATTGTATTTGGAAGAGGGGAGAGGGGAATTGATTCATTGACTCTCGGGGACCTTAGGAATATGAACAGTAGCAGCGGGTGAGGATGAGATTGGGGTAGAAGAATTACGGGGAGGATCAAATTTTCCCTTGGGAGAATAGACTTTGTTCCTAGTATTGATGATCATGGCATCTTTTGGATCTGCAAAATCTAGGAAAGCGATAGTAGTTTCTGGTCTTTTACCAAATATCTTATCTCTGGTACTCTTCCTTACTTCACATGTGGCTTCCTCATGGTGTTCTTCACAAAAGTTAAATGAACTTCGAGGCAAGATAGCTTTAGGGTGAAAGTTATTCTCAATTGGACTTCTAAAGGGGGGTACAGAAGAGGATGAAGCTACAGGGGTGAGAGGGGATACAATTCCTTTTTTATCATACAATATCATACAGTTTTTCATATCTTGTAATAGCCATAAGAGGGTGGACATGTTTGTATTTTTAATTGATTCTCCCTGGGGAAGCCCTGTTCTTTCAAGTTATTCTTCATACTCTAAACAAGTATGCATAGCGGAACCGATATTATCAATGGATTTTCCCTCAAGCCTATGATGGTAGGGGGAAGGTAATGCATTGTAGTAATGCATGAAAGCGGATTGGTTTTGAGGTCGAATGAGTTCAGGGATCTGATTGCATAGCTTAATGAAACACAAGTTTAAAGACTTGATGGTCTTACCGTCCTTATAGGTAACGTTATTATATTCATGTAACTTCTCGGATGGGATTTTAGATTGCCCATAATTGGATCTAAACCAATAGATTAACTCCTCCCAAGTAGAAAAAATATTAGGAGGAAGGTCAAAGAAATCGGTTGTAGCCTTTCCTTCCAAGGAATTGACAGATAAGCGCATGCAAGTTTCATTGTTATTGGCTCCTATGTTATGACAAGAATTATAAAATGCCACCAGGTGTCCATTCGTAGTGACAGTGTTATTTCCTGAAAACCTAGGAATATGTTCTTTGAATTTAGGAAGTGGACGAGTAGTAGGTGCTAGGTTAAGAGGAGAGGACACATGCCATGGTGTGGTTGTGGCATCTTCTTCAAATTGAAAAAGCCCATACTTTTTAATTATCTTGGTGGGATTTGTGGTAGATTGGATAGGGATATGGTGGCTATATAAGCTACCAATCACTGATGAAATGAAGACTGAGAAGAGGAAGCACTTCCAGTGCCACCAAAGCCAACACTAGATGCCATCTTGTGGGTGATAGATGAGGGAAATAAAGAAGAAATGGATGAATAAGAAAAAGTTCTCCTTAGAGAACATTTTTTGAATGATAACACAAAATTCCTTCTTCCTATTTCAGCAATAGCGTTAATTTCAGGTGATAAGCCTCTTCCTCTTCTAGAAGCACGAGAGTCTAAGGACATGAAAGAAATTCCAAAACTGAAGAAACGAGAAGGTTATTGCTGATTTCTTGGCTGTCTACATTTAGCTTCCAATTGTTCTTGAGCTCTAATATGTCGTTCAATTGCTTCCCATGAATGATTAAGCTCAACACGGGTATCGGTAGTGTCTAAAATGGTAATAAACAGATTCAAAGAAATGTTAGTTTGATCTTGAAGACCGAGCTCAATATCATGCTGCCTTGCAACATGCATAGTCATTAAGAAATAAAACAATCAAAGAATCAATATAAAAACAATAGATGTATCGCTGAAAATCGAGTATAAAAATTAACCAGAGAGATATTGAAGATCTCCCCAGTATGGTCGCCAAACAAATGTTGAGGAAAAGATATGAAATGATCTTACTCAAGCATTTTTAGATTCTTCTTGGCTAAAGAAAAATAGATGGGAATGCCACCGTAAGTTTATAGCCATCAAAAATAATATCCTAACTCACAAGTATTGATTACAAGTGCTTAGGCTAGTATTTTTATAAATAAAAGCTTGCTGGAAAATTCATTATTATATGATTTCCTGAATATAACAATTGCTGAAATAAATGTAGAGATAGAAGCAAAGACACCAAGATGATAATCAAGACAAATGAGACATAAAACAATCATTTATTTCATTCCAATTCACCAAAGAGTCATTCTCTTTACAAATTTTCGTGAAGAAATTTCGGACCAAAGTAAAACTTAGACATCCCCGATGGAACATACAAAAGGACCTCTGATAGAAAATAAAAACAACTGAAATCTAAAAGTTGGATCAACTTTCCATAGATTGCTACCCACTTGACTCTGCACAATAGCCTTTGTCAGTCATGAAAATTAATTCACAAACAGACAAGTCTACACAGACTATCAAAGATTGATCAACAACTCTGAAAAACAAGTGACAAAATGTTGTGATTCAACCCTGAATCTTGTTGTCTACAATAAGACCCTGCTATCATAAAAAATAATTAGGCTTGTGATAAATTAAGGAATGAATGAAAACTAAACTATCTCAACATAAACTCAAAGAACAAACCTTATTATGATTCTCCTTCTATCCTCCTCTTGTTTCCCCCTTTCCTTTTGCTTTTAAGCAATTAGAATTGGTTGAAGTAGTTGAAGTACCTCATTAATTAAGTTAACTAAAATCTCAACCAACTTTTTAGTTTGGGGGAAATTCATAAATCATAATAAGGGTTATAAATAAATAATAACTAGTAGGTGGGACCCCTTGTGACTCCCATTTAGCTCTTAACAATCATAACATAACTAGTTAATTAAGCAAAACACCCCTCCGTGTGACTCCCATCATCACATTCATATTTGACAAATTATCTCATTGATATTTGAAATTATTTTAAAAAATATATAACCAATATATCCAAAAATCCTATTGTCCAAAAATCTAAAGTCAACTGTTCTCAACAACAGATAAATAAATAAAACTTAAAATCCATATTTTCTAGTGTGTGAGGCAATCCTTCCTTTGTTACTACTATCACCTTTTAAAATCTTTGAATTTTACTTAGGCTGTGTGGAGCCCTTAGGCCTAATCTCGTTGATCACATGAGAGCAATCATCCCTCAATTGCATGTGAAAGGACACTGATTTATCAGAATCATTTGAAGGTGGGGAAGGAGAAGTAGTGGCTTTCCCTTTGTCAGGGGCATGGTGGGCCTCGGTTTTCAACCTTTTGCTTGAAAATCTCATTCCTATATGCATAATTGATTATAAAATAGTCCATTTATCATCCATACATGAAAACTCTTTAAAAATATGAAATAAATTTTGGCTTGGAAACATATCAGGCTCATGCAATCCAATCCATATAAATTGTTTAACTATTTGTCAATGAGAAGGGGGTGAAGCGTTTGTATTGAGAGAAAAATGATAAAATGAGGGGGAAGGAAACATGGATACTGCTCAAAGACAACAAACAATCAACTGTAATGCAAACCAAAGAAAAAATCACTATGATCCAACCAAGAAACTGCGACTTCAAACTGCTTCAATACATAATTCTTCTTGACTATAATTAAATTTTAGAACAGGGAGTGAAAACTGAATGTGGGAAAGCGATGGGGTTGTATTTAGAGAAAAGAGAAATAGTGGTAGGGAAGGAGAGAAGATACTGTTCATAAAATTAATTAAGTAATCCATAAAACCATTATGTACAAGGAAATAACTCCAATCAAATAATCACTGTGATCAAATGAAAACTACTATGCATAATTCAATTAATTATGTGCATTGACTTGTTCACTGTTTGTAATCAGATTTTCAACATAGTGTCACCAAAAGACCACATGCATTCCACAACTTGTAAAAGAATTTTTTTCCTTCTCATTTTTCCACTTACTGTTTTAAAACAATTTCCAAATGAACACACACTCACTTATTTCCACTTTGTTCAGTGTCAACTCATCAACTATTTTCCATCAACAAATAAATTGAAAGAAGACCATACTTCCACAAAACCTGCACTTATCTCTGTTAAGATGTATGGTATTCATTTAACACACATAGTGGACAGTCAAACACAATGATCCATATTTTATTTGTAAAGATCCCGATTTTCCATTTAAACACACAGACAACAATTATCATTTCAATTCATACGACGTTGTGGCATACACATACCACTTAACAAAACGCAAGATCATTTTTTTGACTTTCATGTCTAACTACTTGAATCTAAACATCCATAATGTTGGGCTATCAACCCAATACAACGAGGTAGCAACAACATGCCCGATCTCAGCTCACAATTTGATCAAATTTACAAAACCATATTGTTTAAAAACCTGTGACCCTCTCTGATGGCGCAATCAAATAATATCCATAATATATACAGTGGATGGCCCTGCCATGATTACCACGATTTCAATAATCACATTCAAAAATTTAAAACACATAGTCACAACAATTATTAACTCAACCTATCATGTTGTAGGAACGCCACACATACCCACGCATCACGCACAAAGCATTGTTGTGACTTAATAAAGTAAAACTAATGCTTGGTCAATAATTTAATAATTACAATGTAAGAGATAACAACTGTGCATTCAATCCAATTCTCCAATCAACCAAATTACCATGCTATGTTTATCAATTTGATTGTCATAATAACCAATGCAGTGACTAAATACCAAGACCAACAACACTGTCAACATAATCAACAAAGCTGAGCTAGAAATAGAACACTGTTGGCAATACCCAACAACTCATAACAACCAACTGTATACTCGTCAAGCCATAACGGTTCCCTCTATCAAAACCGGTTAAGAACCAAATATCAATATAGCATAGAAAAACCTCAGAATAAGTACTCAATGCCTTGAAAAAGAGAGAAATTCAGATAATAAGCCTATTCGAGGGGGAAACCTCCTTATGCCCACATAAATGTACAACTACAAGATGATTCCAAATGAAAATGTTTCCTTGGTATATATAGGAGACTAGGAGGTATAATTACAACTAATGGACTAAAGCTGACATAAATAAAATAACATTACTAATGTAATATGCTCCAATTAAGGGGTAATGAGTCATTATTTAGGGATTAACATGCCCCTCTCCTTGAGACAAGTGTTGTCTGCAACGCTTGAGTAACTCTGGATGCTTCTATATAAAAGATTCATCTTCCCAAGTGGAATCTTCAGCCGATAGTTTCCTCCATTTAATGAGACACTCTGAAATGGATCTATTCCTCAGTTGGCAAATTCTTGTGTCAGTGATGGATTCACACTCCAATATGATTTTTCCTTCCTTTTCAAATTCTGGAAATATAGTTTGAACTGGGATCTTGTCACCTATAACCTTCTTTAAGCATGAAACATGGAAAACTGGGTGTACTCATGAAGATGCAGACAACTCCAATTTGTATGCCATAGTACCAATCTTTTGCAACACCTTATAAGGGCCATGTTACTTTGGTGATAATTTATTATTATCCTTCTTGGATTTCTTGAGGGACATGTTTGTATGGTTCTTGGTCACCAAAACATCCAATCTCCTACTTCCAAACTTCTTTCACTTTCTGATGTTGATCTTCTTGTTGTTTCCCATGCGACTTTGTGCCATGGTTTGTTAGAACCAAACATCAATATAGCATAGAAAATCTCAAAAAAATTACTCCAGCATGAAAAGAGATAATTCAGATAATAAGCCTCTTGGGGGCAACCTCCTTTTACTACTTAAATTTTCAAGTACAAGATGATTCCAAAGTAGAAAATGTCTCCTTGGGTATATGTAAGGGAGACTAGGAGGTATAATTACAACTAATGGCTAAAGCCGACATAAATAAAATAACATTACTAATATATGTAGCCCCAATTAAGGTGTAGGCCAATATTAGGAACCCAACATGCCCTTCCCCTTGCGACAAGTGTTGTCTTCAAGCCTTGAGTAACTTTGGATGCTTATTTATAGAAGACTCATCTTCCCAAATTGGAATCTTGATGGAAGTTCCTCCATTTGAATAAGGATACTCACGAAATGGATCTATTCCCTCGTTGGCGAATTCTTGTGCAGGTGATGGCAGACTCAATATGATTTTCCTTCCTCCCTCAGAGTTAAGCAATGGACTTTGGTGGAAGTCTTGTCACCCTATAACCTTCTTTAAGCATGAAACATGGGCTAGGTGTACTTTCATTGAAGATGTAGGCAACTCAATTTGTATGCCATGGTACCAATCTTTTGCAACACCTTATAAAGGTCCATAGTACTTTGGTGATAATTTATTATTGTATCCTTCTTGGCTTTCTTAGGGGACCTTGTTTATGGTTGTAGTCTTAAAACACCCAATCCCTACTTCAAAACTTCTTTCAACTACTTGATGTTGCAGTCTTCTTGTTGTTTCATGCGATTACATGCCATGGTCAGGTTGTCACTTTGAATTTGGAGAATATTGATTTGTTGATTCTCGATGTGATCTTCCAGCGAGAACCTTAGATTTTTCTTAGGAAGAAGTTATGGAAGGAGGTGGGTATCCATAAAGTGCCATAAATGGTGTCATTTTGTTTAACGATTATGAAAGGAAGTGTTATACCACCGATACACTTAAGGGTAACCATTTTGAACCATTTGTGTTTGTTTATCGAGGAGACAAAGCCAGTAGAAGGTAGCCTTCGGACATTTTGTGATGCACTATCTCGGTTGTCCGTCCCAGATTGAGGATGTTAGGAGGAGCTATGAGCCAATTGGGTACCAAACAAGAAAATAATTCTATCAAAAATGTCCGGTGAAGATGGGATCTCTGTCACCCCAATAATGTTGGAACAGTAGCTTTTGGTATCTCCCTTGAATCGCGGTGCTTAGGCTGTCGCAGCTTTGGAAGGGATGAGAGAGTGCACAAAGTGTGCATGCCCAGTGGATCTAGTAACAATCACGACGATGACACTCTTTCCTTGAGACTTTGGTAACCACAGCGGTAAAGAAATCCGTGAAATCTCCTGCCAGTGACTTGGGATGGATAATGGTTGTAAAGACTTGGGGTCTTAATTGTTTCCACCTTATTTTGTTGGAAAACCACACATTCACACACAAACTTTTAGACATTAGTTTTAAGGCCATCCAAAAATCCTTCTTGACTCTATGGTAGGTTTTTCAAAAATCCGAGTGCCCTCCCTACTAGAGAGGTTAATTGTTACAATTCCAATAATACCTTTGTTTGAGTTGGGAGTTCTTACATAAATATAAAGCGATATTTGTACCATAGTGAATCATTTCCATGTAAATATATCTGATCGATGCATTGGAATCCTAGCAACCTTTGAATGAGAGTCCGAACTTTTTCGTCATTTTCCCATTCATCCCTTGATTTTATTATCAAATCGGGTTGGATGATCGAGATACTTCTAAAGAAAGGCCTCAACATCTTCATCCTTTCTTGGGAGTGCGTCTGCCACCAGCATTTTTCTTCCCCTTTTTATGGGCGATTTCAAAATCATGTGTCTTGGTTGCCATTTTGTTTGTTCTTAGAAGATGAGTATTTGTTCAGGGGGTATTTAAGACTATCATGATCTATTTTGACCTTGGGGTGCCTACCTATTAGGTAAGGATGGCATTTCTTCAATGCGTAATAGTATTTCCATCATTTCCTTCTCATAAATGGGTTTGGTAATGCGTCCCTTCCCTTGAGTGGTCGAACTTCAAAATCTAGGGGCCTTCCTACTTCTTGGGGACAGAATTAATTCCATTTCCCGAGGCATCGATTTCCACAATAAAGGTTTTGTAGATTACGAATTGGTCAGAGATAAGAGCTTTACATCCCACCTCTTTAAGTTGTTCCCAAGATTTAGTTGCCTCTGGAGTCCATGAAAATGCATCCTTCTTAATTAGATGCGGTTAAAGGTCTTGCTATTCTTCCATAGTTCGAGAACAAACTTGGTGGTAACTGTCAAATAAAATCCTCTAAGATTTTTAATGTTTTGGGGAATCCCGGTCAGTTTATCATGGCCTTAATCTGATTAGGGTCTACCTCGACACCTTCATGAGGATACAATATGACCAAATACTCTACCTCCTTTACTCCAAAGAAACATTTGGATGGTTTGGCATATAGTTGTTGCTCCTTTAGTGGTTGTAGCACCTTGTCAACATGTTGCACATGATCCTCCCAAGACTTAGCATGATTATTATATCATCAAAATACTAACACAAATTTTTCGAGAGGAAGGGGCTTGGTAAATTCATCAATATGGAATGGAAGGTGCATTTGTAAGGCCAAAGGCATGACCAAAAATTCATAATGGCCTTCCTTGAGTTGAGTCTGCATTTTTGGGATATCTTCTTCCGTCGATACGATTTGATGATACCCTGAGCGAGATCCAATTTTGTGAAATGGAATTGCTCCATGTAGTTCATATAACAATTCATCGATGGCAGATGAAACTTATCTTTAATAGTGATCTTGTTGAAATTTATTTATAAATACATTTTATCATCATGAGCTATCTTTCTTGAATACCATTACCAGTGGGGCAGAGTAAGAACTTTGGATATTTCTAATAATGCCAACCTCTAAAATTTTCTTCAAGCCATGCATCAATTTTCACTCTTAAGTAAGGGTATCTGTATGGCGATGTTAGGAGGAACACTCCCAAGAGGTAGGTGAATTTCATGATCATGATTTCAGTGGGTGGGAGACCTTTAGGAATATCTTCAAATACTTTGGAATGCTTATCAATGATCAACTGGAGATCTTGAGGAATAGATAGCTTAGATGTTTGAACATCCTGGTGAGCATATTATTGCAATAATGCCTTGATGCCCCTTTTTCAATAATTTTGTCATGTCGTTAGAGCTTATCACCTTAGGGCTTCCTGTGATACCTCTTAACTCAATTTATTTTCCTTCCAAATAAAATTTCATGAAAAGTTCTTGAAAATTAAAATACTAATTCCCTAATGATTTGCTTGGCTCCATTGGATTCCCTAATTACCACTATCTTGCACCACCCATGGGTATATTAATAATTGGACTATTCATTACATGGTACATTCCCCATAGTAAGATTGATCTTATTGCATTTTCTGAGCAATTGATAGTTCCTCCATCACGCAATCATTACTTGAAACTCACGGCCTTTGGATATACAAAGCAATTGATATCTTTGGCTAATTTATAGTGAATGAAATTATGAATGCTTGATTCAATTGGGACTATTACCTTTTTCTTTTTAATGTATCCTTGATCTTGAGGTTTGAGGAGTGCTAATTCCAGCCAATGCATTACACAATATTGTGTAATGCATTGGGAGTCAACTCTTCAGTTAAGAAATTGCTTCTACGTTTTCATCTTGAGATGGTTCTTCTTCTTCTTCTTCTTCCTCTTCACAGTCTATAGCCAGAGATAATTTCTTCTCACCACACTTATGTCCCTGCGTAACTTTAGCATCACAATTAAAGCATAAACCTTTTTCTTTTCTTTCCTCCAATTGTTGAGGTGTCCAACCTTGTAGGTTTGAGGGGTGTTTAGGAGAAGGAGCATTGTTCCCCCTATAGATGTTAGGATAGGTCCTTCTAGTAGCCAGCGCCATATTTTTACTTTCAACATTTCTTTCCACCTTAAATGCATTCTCCAATGATTTGGAGTTTAAAGGCCCGAACCTCATGTTGGATATTTATCCTTTAAAGAGAAAGTTCCTATGAAGACATCAATCAAGTGCTCATCTGGAATATGGGGTTACCTTTATATTCAATCTTTGTAAGAGTTCTCAATGTGCTCGGTAACAAAACCCTTTTTGCTTGAGATTTATCAATTGGCTAAATAAGGTGTGCTCCTTGTATCCTCATAGTGTGCTATCATTTCTTAGTGAAAAATGTCCAAGTGTGAAAGCCGATGAGTGATCTATTAGAACAAAACCATCGATACAAAAATTGATGGGTTCTAAATATAAAACAATTAGGTACCTTTTTATTGTATGTGGCACATTATGGAGATCAAGAATTATGTCCCGAAATATATCCATGTGTTTGGTTCCTTGCCATCAAACTTCCCTATATCAATCTTAGGAGCGTGGTTGGTCTTCACACCAAAAGTTGGAGTTTATCCATTCTTGATTCACCTTCCTTTTGTCCCTCATCATGAATTTCATGGGATGCATTTCACTTCCAGGTGTCTTCTCTGTTCTGAAATTTTTCATTACTTCCATGATCTTAGCTTCCATTTAATCCATCTTAATTATCCAACAGCTTCTATTGAATCCATCAACTTAGATTCATTGAATTCATCTTCTTTTGTGGTTCATTTATGTCCCTACATTTCTTCACCTTCATCCAAGAGTCAATTGGGATTTTACGGGCTTTTTTGGTGTAGAAGGTCCCTTTTGGTGGCATGTTGGCCAAGTATCACTTTTTGAATCTTTATTTTGGCCGGTTACGTAACAATATTTATTCTGTTCTATCTCCCAAGTTCCGGTATACAGATTTATGAAACTTTCTTTTTAGGTAGTTCTCTAATATTTATTCTCTGTAGTACCGGGTCCTACAGTCAAATTGGATGTGCAAATTGGAATTTATGTTAACTTCCTCACAACTTGCCGATTTTTTTCCTTTCGAGGATATCTCACTTATATATAATGCCCTTTTAAAATAATTGATCTAAAATTACGAAACTTTCCATGAAATACTCTGAGGACTATCCGCGATCAATGAAACTAGTCCCACTCAATTTGGATACTCTAGAAAGAAGTTATGATTGTTTTACGGAACACCTTCTTGAGACTAGTCAATGGGACTAGTCGGATACCCTATCTTACAGGTGTATCTGGAATTTAAGATGACCTAGAGATGAAATTTTTACCACATATACCTTACTAATTTAGTAAATGACCTTTGGGTGTAGGGTCTAAACTACGAGAGAAATGTTTTATAATGAAAATTCTACAATGAATCATTTCAGGAAGATTCCATAACCCTATCTTATGCAGTACGTATTTCCAAAATTATAAGGCCTCGGGGCTGAATTTTGAATAGCGGTACCTTGATCAAGTCTACTAAATGCTCCAAGCCGTTTCTTACGAGCGTTGTAAATGAAGTTATAGCAAATATTCCACGATGTCTCGGATGTGGCCGAGCTGGACCTTGAAGGCACAAATTACCATATGTTAAAGACAAACATCAATGTATAGAAAAACCTCAAGAGAAAGTACTCAACACCTTGAAAAGAGATGGTGGGATAATAAGCCTCTTGAGGGGGCAACCTCCTTTACCCACTTAAATGTTCAAGTCTGAGATGATTCAAAATGAAAATGTCTCCTTGGTATATATAGGAATGGGAGGTGCATGAGTATTACAACTAATGGAATAAATTAGACATAAATAAAATAACATTACTAATGTAATGCGTGATTAGGGGTAATGAGCCAATATTAGGGCTTGACATGGTTAGGTCATCCTTCAATGTTGGAGAACTTGTTGTTTGATGCTAGATGTTATCTTCCACTACTTGAACTTTAGATTTTTTCTTTTAGAGAGAAATGATGGAAGGAGGGTGGAATCCATAAAGTTCCACGTGGTTTCATTTTTGTTGCATTATGAAGGAAGTGTTATACCACCATTACTTAGGGGTAACCATTTGAACCATTGTGTTTTTATGGAGACAAAACAATGAAGTTAGCCTTCCAGACATTTGTTCATTATCTTAGTTTGTCCATCAGATTGGGGATGATGGGATGACTATGAGCCAATTGAGTGCCAAACAAGAAAATAATTACGTCAAAATGTCCGATTGAAGATGGGATCTCATAACACAATAATCTTTGGGATGCCATGTAGCTTTTGAAATGTCTCCATGAATCTCACGATTAGGCTATTGGCTGAAGGGATGAGAGAGTGCAAAAAGTGTGCGTACTTGGTTGAGTCTATCAACAATCTGCATGATGACACTCTTTCCTTGGGACTTGTTAACCCTGTAGTGAAATCCATGGAAACCTCCTCCCAACGACTTGGGATGGCTAATGGTTAATATTAAAATACACAGGGGTCTTAATTGTTTCCACCTTATTTTGTTGTAAAACCAAACGTTCTGCCTGAAACCACCTTTGAACATCAGGTTTAAAGCCATCCCAAAAAAAAAAAAATTCCTTCTTGACCCTATGGGAGGTTTTCCAAAATCCCGAGTGCCCTCCTAATAGAGGAGAGGTGTGAAATTCAATAGTACCTTTTGGGCAGTCTGGGGAGTTCTTACACATAAATGCAGGGAATATTTGTACCATGGTAGTCATTTTTTCCATGTAAATGTGTCATTACATGAATCTTGCTGTAACTTTTGAATGAGAGTCCACAATTTTTAGTCATTCTTCCATTCATCTCTGCTTCTATTATCCAATTAGGTTGGATGATGGAGATATACAGAGAAGGCCTCAACATATTCATCCTTTCTTGAGAGTGCATGCATACAACATTTTTCTTTCCTTTTTATAGAGCGATTTCAAAATCATAGCCAATATCTTGGTTACCCATTTTGTTGTTCTTGAAGATAGTCTTTGTTCCAAAGTGTTAGAATATGATACCCATTTTTGTTGTTCTTCTGAAGATAGTCTTTGTTCCAAGAAGTATTTAAGACTATCATGATCTGTTTTGACCTTGAAGTGCCTACCTATTAGGTAAGGACGCCATTTCTTCAATGCATGTAGTATTACCATCATTTCCTTATCATAAACAGGTTTGTGTAAGTCATTCCCTTGAGTTGTTGACTTTCAAAATCTAGGGGCCTTCCTTCTTGCATTAGGACAACACCAATTTCATTTCCCAAGGCATCACATTCCACAATAAAGTTTTTTGTGAAGTCTGGAGTGGTCAAGACATGAGATTTTCACATCACCTCTTTAAGTTTTTCAAAATATTTAGTTTCCTCTGGAGTCCATGAAAATGCATCCTTCTTAGTTAGTGCCGTTAAAGGTGCTTCTATTATTCCATAGTGCCGAACAAACTTGCGGTAGTAACCTGTCAAAGCCAAAAATCCTCTAAGATTCTTCAATGTTTTGGGAATCGGCCAGTCCATCATGGCCTTAATCTTGTTAGGGTCTACCTTGACACCTTCATGAGATAAAATATGACCCAAATACTCTACATCCTTCACTCTAAAGAAAAATTTGGATGGTTTGGCATATAGTTGTTGCTCCTTTAGTAGTTGTAGCACCTTGTCAACATGTCACACATGATCCTCCCAAGACTTGCTATAGATTAGTGTATCATCAAAAAATACTAACACAAATTTTCGAAGGAAGGGCTTGAAAATGGAATTCATCAACCCTTGGAATGTGGAAGATGCATTTGTAAGGCCAAAAGGCATGACCAAAAATTCATAATGGCCTTCATGAGTTCGGAATGCTATTTTTGGGATATCTTCTTCCTTCATTCTAATTTGTCCGTGATACCCTGAACGAAGATCCAACTTTGTGAAATAGATTTCTCCATGTAGTTCATCTAACAATTCATCAATGATGGGAATATGAAACTTATCTTTAATAGTGATCTTGTTGAGCTCTCTATAATCTGGATTGTAACACCCTGTTTCCCCCAGTTTGTAAATATAAATGGATTGGCTAAGGACTATGGAAAACTCATAAGTATGAATATGTGATGTAAATGGACCTGCAGGAAGAGGTCAATACATGTGAATAACATTTTGAATTTATTGCAGGACTGCTGAGAGGGGATGTGTAGAAAAGAGACCACGATGGCGGTGGAAGGCACCTGAAAAGGTGGTGTTAACTTCCATCGAGAATTGAAATACCGTATTTGGACTCCACTGGCCCGGAGAACCAAAAGCGGCTCGCTGGCCCTGAAATTTAATGCCTTGCAGGCTGGTAGGTTGATGGCTTGATGAGGGATGGGGAGGTGAACCGCCTGTCCGTAGAGCCATCATGACTGACCAGTGCGAGGGTAATCGTTCCACACGCAACCGCGCGAGAGGATAAGGCGTATGACAAAAGCGATTGAGAGGGAAGACGTGAGGGGAACTCTGGCGATATTTACGCAGAGTGAGTGATAGAAGGGAGGGAGGATTGCAACCTTCGCTCCTGGTCACTGGCAGACGGAGAGACGCAGTCTCAGAACATCGTGGTCTCATCTCGGGGGTGGCTAGTGGTAAATCCGTTGGGAGTCGTTGAGCCTACGGTTGGGTGGAAATGAGCACCCCTCTCAGCAGTTGCATCCATTTCTGAAGTCACTTCTGATAAGTGTTTTGTTTACCTATTGCCTCTTGAAATTCATAGAATGATACACATATGTATATGCTCATAAGACCTGTGAAATTGTAAATGCTTCCTGTGTAAGAATGTCTGTGCAGTGTTTTGATAATGATTAATAGGCATATGCTCGTAATAGAGGAAACCATGCATGATGCGCATGGATAAAGCAATCTTATTTGTGCCTAGATTGAACTAAGTTAGGTTCCCAGCCCGTTCTCGGGAAGTTGCTTTCCCTTATCTATCTCAGGGATACTCGGTACAGATCTCTTCACAGAGATTTCCTCCCTAGAAAGGCTCACAAAGGACCCAAAAAAGGGACTTGAACGCACAAGTATTAACAACCCTGTATAAAGAGGAACGACCCTCTTAAATCCCGAAGTAGCAGCTTAGGGATAAGTATTGATCAATGGATGAGATCCTATCAGACAGTCTACGGTCATTCAGGATCATTGAATCGAGAGAATAAACGAGGGCGTTAAGTGCCATTAACCCTTTTTCTTATATCTTTGTGAATAGAGAGGAAATCTGAATTGTAGACCCCCAGGCTCCATGAGAGCATATGGACCGTTGATTTTTCCATGTCCAAAGAGCAGTAGAAAAGGGCGCGACATCGATACCGATCTGAATCGTCAGATCTGAACTAGGAATCCCGACAGTTGTTAGATCTTTAGGGATATAGATGAGGGTTAAGCCTCGTGAATAGGGGCAAAACGGATCAGAGCTGTCCATCCGAGGAGGACAGGTGGCAGAGATCCAGGGATCTCGTGAGCTCGGGGGTTCGTGGGGTAGGAGTCCAAAAGTTGGTTGCTCCAAGACGTGAGTGGTGAAGCCACGAGAGGATCTTAGCCACTCATAGTTGAGGACGCGTGTCAGGAGATCCAAAGAAGTCGAGCATCAGAGAATCGGGGTTTGCGAGAGAAAGGAAATCTTGCCGCTTGGAATCACGATCCGCGATATCCCAATGAGCTCTGAGCCTTCCAATATTTGGGACACGTGTCAGGAGATCTCGGAAGTCGGGGATCAAAAAATCGGAGTATCTGAGCACAAAGAAATATTTTCATGCGGAATCGCGATCCACGATTTACCAACAAGATCAGAACCATCCATTAGGTGGAACACACGTCAAAATATTCTGGAGAATCGAAGTTTTCGAAGGTGTGAAACCCTTGCAGTTGGGAATCGCGATACGCGAAGTCCCGACAAGGATCTGGACCGTCCGTTGGAAGAGGACACGTGGCGGAGATCAAGCGCCATCGATGTTTGGCGCATCGGGAAATCGACATTCCTGAGGTCGAAGGAACCAGGACCTCGAAAGTCCTGAAACCCCGATAAGGATCTGGACCGTCCATTTGGAGGGATGCGTGGAAGAGATCAGAGCGATTGGGAAAGTACCGACAAGGGAAGCCATCCCTCGACGTTTGGTTCATCGATATCGGGAATCCCGTGGATGTGGTGTTTACCCCTTATGAAATCGTGAAACATGAAACCCCGACAGGGTAAGGTTGTGGACACAGGGTAACGGTCACGTGGACCAGGGTTGAGCCAGGAGGGCTAGCTGAAGCAGAGGCACGTCGGGAATCGGAGAATCACGAATCCCGTGGGTGTATTCACATCGACATCGGAAATCCCGAAACCCTGACGTAGAGGTTTGACTACGGTCCCGGGGTAGTGGTCACGTGGACCACAGGCTTAGCCTGGAGGGATAATGCGCTAGGGGAACGTTCGAAGAATCGCGAGTCTTAGGGGTGAATGAATTTCGATATTAGAAACTCCGTAGCCTCGATGAGAAGTTGTTGCTGTATCCATATAGGAGCTGGTCATGTGGGCCAAAGGCTTAGCTAGGTGGGGCTGAGGCAACAAAGGAGTGATTCGGAGATCGGGGATAGGTGATTCAAGTTGCCAAAACATCGTGGGTGTCAAACCCCGATAGAAGAAACCCCGGCAGAAGCATATGACAGTGGTCATATGAACGCAGGTCACGTGGACCAGCGGTACGCTCGAAGAGGCTGGTGAGAAAGGGGTGCATCGGAAAATTGTCCCATCGGTGATCAGGGATTCGAGAGGACAGGGACTCTCGATAGTGGAAAGTCCGAAACCCCGAATCCTGATATTGAATCGGGGATTGGCATTTCGCTAAGGCAAGTTTATGGAGATTTCTCATTTTTGAGACATTAACCCAAAAACTTTGATTTATGATAGTGGGTATGTGACAAAGTGGTATCAGAGCATGGTTACAACACTCGGCCTGATTGGGCTCATGCACCGGTCACGCATAAACCTCGTTCGAAACACTCCTATGAGGAGTAACCCCCTGACTTAACTACCTTGACTAGGACTAAGAACTTGGAATATGAAAACCCGACTGTGTATGCATGTGAAAGAGTTATGAATTTAGGCACCATTTATAAAAAAAAAATGAATTTAACTCTTGACTAATAATCAACGTTTGTCTTTTCACTCAAGCGGATGATCAACCGTGGGAATCTACAAGCACAGAACATGGTGACTCACCAAGAGGTGGGAGAAGGCTCCCACAACAGGGACGAAGAGTCTG
>SNQJ01S0119675.1:11206-22498 GCA_010110895.2 Picea sitchensis
GTGTGGCTGTAGTAATCATGTCGGATGTCTATGTTCAACCTTCACCTACTGACATTCTAGACATCTGGCCACGTAGTTGACTATGTCTGCCTTCATTCCTTTCCAGAAGAATAAGGGTTTAAGGTCTGCACTCATCTTCATGACTCCTGGGTGAGCCATGTACACTTCTCTATGAGCATTTTTTTGGATAAAACTCCTCAACTCGTCATTGGGCGGTACACAAAATCGACCTTTAAATATCAATAATCCATCAATTTCCAAAGTAAGTCCTTCAAATTTTGGTACCATCATTGTGTTTTGTCCGATAAAATCCTTGACCTATTTGTACCAGTTATCGTCGCGCTATAAAGTTAGAATATTTTCACATAGATTCGTTTAAGGAGGCATCACCGAAAAGATGCATGGTCTCCGACTCAATGCATCCGCCACTCTATTCACTGTCCCTTTTATGTAAGTAATCTTGAAATTGTACTTTCTAAGCAATTCCGACCAACGTCGTTGTCGCGCATTCAAGTCGCCTTGCGTAAAGATGTGTTGTAGTCCACAATGGTCCATTTTTAGTTCGAATTTTCGTCCAATAGGGTAGTGTCTCCAAACGCTCAGGGCATACACAATGGCTAACAACTCCAAATCGTGTGTCACATAGTTCTCCTCATGCCTTCTCAACTTTCTTGAGATGTAAGTGATCACTCGACCGTCTTGCATCAAGAATTTTCCAAAGCCTTCCCTGGATGCGTCAGTGCATACCAAGAATTCCGTGTCCATGTCAGGGACCTTCAGTATTGGTGCTGTCGTCAACAACTTCTTGAGCCTCCAAAATGGCTCCGTGCATTTTTTGGTCCAAACAAACTTCTTGTTCTTCTTTCGCAATCGGATTTGATATATTTGAAAAGCCCTCGACGAATTGTCGATAATATCCCACTAAAACCATGAAGCTATGCACTTCGGGGACATTCTTCGACGCATGCCATTCCATAATAGCCTTGTCCTTTGCTGGATCCACAACGATACCTTTGTCGGAGATGACATGCCCTAAGTAGTGAATATTCGATTGATAAAATGAGCATTTAGACAAATTCCCATACAATTTGTTCTCTCACAGACACTATAGTACCAAGTGCAAGTTCTCGTCATGCTCCTCCATCGTCCGAGAGTAAATCAAAATATCATCAATGAATACTTGGACGAACTTGTCCAAGTATTCGTGGAAAAACCCGTTCATCAAACTCATAAATACCCCAGGGTGTTTGTCAATCCAAAAGGTAAATCAATAAACTCGTAGTGTTGAAACCTTGTCTTAAAGTTGGTCTTAGGGATCTCATCCTCCTTGATCCATAACTGGTGATACCTTGATCTCAAGTCGATCTTTGAAAAAACCGTCAGACCCTTCATATGATAAAACATATCATCAATCCTTGGCAACGAATACTGATTATTGATCGTTGCCTTGTTTAATTGACGGTAGTCAATGCAGAGTCTCCACAACCCATCCTTCTTTCGTATCAAAATAATCGACACACTCCACAGTGACACACTTGGACGTATAAGTCCTAGGTCCAACAACTCCTTCAGTTTCATTTTCAACTCCTGTAACTCTGGGGTCGACATCCGATAAGGCGTCCTTGCTATCGGTTCAGTCCCCAGTTTTAGGTCTATGGTAAACTCCAACTCCCTCTCCGATGGCATCCCAGGTAACTCCTTCGTGAAGACGTCCGCAAAATATCTCACCACCGGAAGGTGTTCTAGACCTTCCGCTACTCCCTTCTCGTTTAACGCAAGGATCACATAAAGCTTACATCCCTTGCGCATGATCTTCTGTAGCTACAAGGAAGAGATGAACCTCAAGGAAACTCCTTGGTTTCGACCTACAATCACGCGTCTCTATCCCTCATCATCGACCAATCTTAGTCGTTTCGTATTATAGTTGAGTATCACCTCATGTGATTCCAACCAGTCCATACTGATCATGATGTCATAAGATCCTAAGCTTGTGACGTACATGTTGGCCCTAGTGACAAAATCTCCTAGGTTAAGGCTACAACCCATAAGCTTCCCATCGACCTTCTGCTTGGCTCCCGAAGCCATTTCTACAAGCTAAACTCATTCTGTTCGACTGCCCTTACCTTAATTCTTTTTAGTTCTGCACCAAAAGTGAAACTCTCTGTAGCACCTGGATCTATCAAAATACTAAGGGTCTGGTTAGCGACGATACCTGACGTTTCGAGCACAGTCGACTGGTGCTCTGCCTGACGGGTATTCACCGCTGCATAAATCCAATGGGCCTTGCCCAAATCTCCCACGGTAGTGGGTCTGTCTGATCCAGATGCTCTGGTCCTCTCTCGGAACTGTTCCTCAAACATTCCCATGACACATCTTCGACTGCCATGTTCAATTGCGGTAGGAGTGTCTTCCACGATAGATGAGTACTCCCCTTCAATTGAAAGACCGACCTGCGAACCTTCATGCTGGAGGTCGTAATCGCAAAGTGTGAAACACATCGCCTTTCTCTATAGCCATGCCTCAATGACACAACCATCCGCGATACTCGTGGACTCGAGAACTCATCTCTCTTGAGTTCTCGGTGGATTCTAATGGTATTGGTTGGGGCGCGTTGTGGACCCTCAAGGGTACATACACCCTGACCTCATCTAAGTATAGATGGTGAATCAAGGCCTTTGACATTCCCTGGAAGGACCTTGTCAAACCATCATTGTCCCTTACAGGAATCGAATCCAGCCCAATGACTTGTCCTTCCCCTTGGGGGGTTAGACTCTGAGGGCATGGGAACTTCTGGAGACGTCACACCTCCTTCCACCATAACACATTGCGAACCTCAGTGGTGTCCTATACTCGAGATCACCGCATGGACATGTTAAATTTTTAATTAGCACTAGGTTATTACTCAAGGGTTTACTGCAGTGGAAAGCATGGTGATCCACAGTCGTAGGTTTGAACCCACTCTGATACCATATGTAACAACCCCCGTCGTTACGACTACATGCGACGCAAAGCAAGTGCAATTGTTTTTGTTGTTTTAATCAAGAAGGTAATCAACGACAACAATTAATCAACACAACTTACGCATTAAGGCGACTGAAAACAACGACCCATCATACTGGCACATAATGCAACTGGATGAAACACACGATAATCAAAAGACAGATAAAAACAACTACCCGCCGACACAAGCAAGACTACGCCTACAGGCTAAAGTAAAACATCAACAACCTGACACAACGACTTCGACGACCCGTAACTAGTAACCTCTATGACACGCAAAACCAATTGCATTGAGGTGTTACAGAACCAAGTACCAACATCAATTACAACAAACATTACACCCACATCGAGAAGCACAAGACTCCATCCAGGTTATCATTCACATCTACCCATCAGGGAGTGCAATGATCCCCTCATCATGAATCATGCCGTCACAAGGCGATAGGCATGACCGTAACCATGACGCAACATAACATCCAGACCAATAACCCAAGAAAAATCCAACGCACTAGGAGACCAAATTAACTGTCTGAATTACAAGAAGACTATATCAAGCACCTAATCAACAAGTCAACAAGACACAAGGTAAATCTGACTACTAAACAACCATACATCACAATAAATTCCTGGCGCAACAAATTCTAATGCAAACATCAATTAAAGGACACAATTAGCCATCTATGGAATATTCCCTCGAGATTCCATTCTATAATAATATTAAAATTAAAATCCTCTCTCTTGTTTTTCAAGCCATATGTTAATTGATTAATATTTTATTAACATAAAAGTCTTACTACAGTTGTCATTCACTAACATATAATTCCTTGTAGAACACTAAGTTAATCCTTCAACCCTATCATTACCCTTCCCAAACATACATGCCTTAGATCAAGATAATTGACATATCCACATTGTTGTCTATCAATAAATCTATGTCTAACAATGATAACACAATCTAACTGTAAAATATTTGTCCATTAATAGATGGTCATCTAGCATTGATATCGCTCTCTAACAGATATATTGCTTTCTATTAATAATGGTTGTCTATTAAATATATTATCTCGTTGAGTTAAATATATAATATTGTTGTCATTTAAATATATGATATCGCAGAGTTAATAAATGATAATGCTGTCATTTAAATATATGAAATCACAGAGTAAATAAATGATAATGCCATCATTTAAATATATGAATTCACAGAGTTAAATAAATCGCTTTCAATTCCATTCGAATCAAATTCTATTCAAATGAAATCGATTTGCAGTGGTAAATAAATCACTATATAATAACAATCATGGATGAGATCATTGTAACACAAACACAATGCTATCTATTAAAATGTTACTGTCAAACAAACACATCGCTGTGCAAATGAGATATCACTCTGGAATAATAATCATGGATGAGATATCGTTGTGTGATAACAATCATGTGTGAATAACAATAAGATATCGCTGTGTACTAACATTCATAGATGAGATATCGCTGTGTAATAACAATCATGGATGCGATATCGCTGTGTGATAACAATCATGTATGAATACCAATAAGATATCGCTGTGTAAATAAATGAATTAATCATATATATCGTTGTCTAAATAATTCGCTTTCATATAATTTTCTTTCTAAATAAAGGAATTGATAAAAAATATTGCGGTCTAAATAATTCGCTATTATATAATTCGTTGTGTCTAAATAAGGGAATTGATCATATATATTCGTTGTCAATCAATCAAGATTACTGCCCATTAATAGATCTAAATCAACAATGATATCTCTGTCCAATAATAATATTTTTGTCCATTGCTATTCGTTGTCAACAACATTAAAAACGTAGGTATATCAACCATGAAATTCACTGGTAAATTGTGGTTCATTAAAAACACAGGTAAAGGTTTAATTCAACAGTACAAACAAAATAAAAATTGGATGCATTTAATGATTATTCAACAATAAAAAAATTTCAATCTTGATGAAATATAAAGGGTTAATCAGTAGTAAAACGAAAAAAAAAACTGGACGCCATGACCCTGGACGCAATGGTTATTCAACAATGTAATGGATGTAATGGTTATTAAACAATAAAACGATGTAATGGATTGAAATGGTTATTCAACAACACAATGGTTATTCAACAATGTAATGGATGTAATGGTTATTGAACAATAAAACAATGTAATGGTTATTCAACAACGTAATGGCTATTCAACAATGTAATGGATGTAATGGTTATTGAATAATAAAACGATGTAATGGATTGCAATGGTTATTCAACAATGTAATGGATGTAATGGTTTTTTAACAATAAAACGATTTCAAATCTGGATGCAATATAAAGGTTTATTCAACAGTAAAAACGTTTTCAACTGGACGCATGTACTGGTTTATTCAACCATAAAAACAATTTCAATTCTGGACGCAATATAAAGGTTTAATCAATGAATAACACAGAGTATAATAAGATTTTAATCAATCAAGACGCATAGAACCAAAACAACTCCGAGAATCATCATAGAGATACAACGATGGTGGACTGGAGAGAATAAACGTCCAGGAGAGAATTCCTTGCTGAGTAGAGAATGATCCTACAATTATTATCCATGCACATGAAAGTAGGACATTTGAATCTAAGTCTTTAAACACCATAGTGACGACCGTCGATTCGGCTCATGGTCGACTGCTTGGGCATAGACCAACAACTTAAAGGATCATAGAACAAAAGATAAAACACAATATGCATCTAGATCTTCTCTATGGAGAAGCAAATAATGAAATAAAAGTGCAATCAAGGAATAAAGAAAACACAGCTATGAGATACAAGAACACAAGCAAGGTTTGAGTCCGGGGCTCATTCTGGCAACGTGCAAAGAGACAGTAAATCATAAATAAAGAATACAGTGGATAGCAAGGGTTCTTACTGAATAAATCAAGCGACAAGGGGATTACAATTACCGCATGAATGCATGTGCAAGAAAACTCATGGCAATGAAATATTCAACCGAGTACAGAAAAATAAACATGTGTAAATTAAATTCATTGCAAGTAACAACTTTAACATGCGTACCTTAGCCAAATCCAAATTCTCGGAAGTTGTTGTCCCACATGTTCTCCGTCCAACTCCCGCTTGTAAACCGATGTGACCTCATCGGTACCTCCCAGCCAATGCTAGGGGTACTCTTCTTTCCCCTGAGCCCCCTGAGATGCAAAGGGGCCACACACACAATACCAGAGAATGCTACCACCTAGCTTGCCTCGCAAGGTCGAGCTACCACTCGTTAACCGAGCTAGGTATCCCAACTCCCACAAGAGAAAGTTCAGTCAAGATAAAACTTCAGCAGCGCAACATTACGCAAAAAGATGAGATCCATACTCCTCCTCCTCCATCATTTTTATAGAGTTTTAAAGTAATTAGTTTCCTAAATTCTCATTAAATTCCTTTTTTCAGTTAATTAATTTCGAAAAACCTCCCCCGTACACATGTCGCTCGATCCCCTAGTTGCACCAGAAAATCATTTTTATTAATTAATTTAATATTCTGATTTCCCTCATCCACCTAAGAGCATTCCTAAGAACGCTCATTGGTGTCCCAAAATTCCCTTACACTTCTTAAATGACTTACGCCTTACTTAATTCTTAGTTGAGTTCATAATTAGAAAGTTCCAACGGCAAGATTCCTTACTAAGTTAGACATTCAACTTTTTCTTTACGTTTCCCCTTTTTTTTAAGTTTCCTATTTCTTTTAAGTTTCCCCCTTTTTCCTTTTTAACTAAAAAAATAAATTTAGCAAGTGTAGATAAAACAACCATTTACCCTTTTTCCTTTTTAATTAAAAATAAATTTAGCAAGTGTAGATTTAAAAAACAACCATTTACCCTCTTTTCTTTTTAACTAAAAATTAAATTAGCAAATGTAGATAAAAACAATCATTACCCCTTTTTAAAAATTTAATCCTACATTATAATTTTGACTTTAATAAATAAGTTTGAATTTCTTACCCCCCTTCTTGTTACATGTTTATTTATTATTATTTTTTGACTACATGTTCTACTTAGACCTAGGTTTTAATTTCACTAGGTTGGGCGACGTTTTTTTTTTTAGGGAAAATTGTTTTTTAAATATTACTTATCATATCATTCATTTTAAAGCCGAATAGGTTTATTTACTTACCAGTTAAAATCACGATGTGCCCTTTGGGATGCACTACGTGTTCCAAGGGTGCCACTCACCTCCTTTTGTTTTCCTTGAGCGACGCGCCCTTCAAGACATACTACGTGCTCCAAGGGTGCCACTCGCCTCTTGACTGAATTTGGTAGACGTCAAGCCCCTGGAGTCAATACTCCGCTAGGTGATCTTGTGGGAGACTAAGGGCCTCTAAGGAATAAGGCCCCTGCCTTATTGCGCGCCCCTTAGAACCATCGTGAGTGACTGTCACAATCTGCCCTCATGACATCATGGGTCTTCTCAAACTAGGTAATCGTTAACCTAAAGTTCGAGCCACAACGGGAGTGCTAGTAGGCTGTGACAGGGCTGCTACGACACCTCTCTCTCAATGTATATGGTTGTCGTGCGTGACCCCTCTACTCCAAATGTGAGTCTAGTCGGAAAGCTATCGTCAGTCCGCATCCATCAACGAATCATGCCAACAATAATAATCAATCATCATAACATCTAATCATAGGTACATTTGTCACATCAACAACATTCAAACCCTAACAATCCACTCCCTGACTCGATACAGAGTCCAAGGGGTTTCATCGATGCCTCTTCATCCTCAATGTCCAGAGTCTTGCACACTCAGGAGAACCCTGTTAATAGCACCCGTCGATGTAAATATAAAAAAAATGACATAACATCAAATCCACAATGTCTCATAATCATAATCAAAACAATCAATAGTACAATGACTGGGATCACTTGCACGCAAGTGTCCTCAAAGAATAAGTTCGCTCAGTACGTGCAAGAGCGAGATGTTACATGTTTAACAAAAGGAACAAGATTGTAGATGACTGATCAAAAGATAGTGTTCACCCAAGTTGTGGTAAATGGATAATATATGAGAATGTTAGTAGACAATTTGAAGAATATTCTCATCTTTCTTTTCTTTAATTAGTTGATTGTATACAACTTGGGGTGTTTTCTATGTTGGGGTAATAATTATACTTTTCTTTTGGATGTGTAACTTTTTGAGATATTATCTTGATTAATATTAGAGGAGTGTGATGTATTTTCATCTTTGGACTTGTATCTATGAGGCTTAAAACGCATATATCGTATTTGAACTTTAATCAGGGGCATTTTTGTGAAGCATATGGACAAGAAGATGAATTGCAATTAAGGGTGAAAGGGTGGTAGTTTTAGTGATGATGTCATCCTTTTTACCTCTGAAAGGATATGTGGATGTTGAAAGGCATCTAAAATATGCAATTTTGTCTCTTTTGAATGCAAACTTTTTTTGAAAATAAAAAATTGTGAAATTAAAATTACAATACTAATACTTTGTAAGCATTAACTTACGTAAGATAAACACTATAAGTGTTTGTGTTATATAGTCATCTCGAAAACTAAAATAATATTCTACTTGACCCATTAACCATATTGTTATTCTTAAAAAAAATACACTAACTAGTAGAGTAATTCGAAGATAATAGAATAATTAAAAAATGCTTTGAATAATTGTAGCATCTAGCTTAGTTTTAACATGTAAAAGAAGTTGATGTTGAACCATCAAGTACGATGGAAACGAGTCCCTTATGCATATAATTGAGAAATTGGTGTAGAGGTTTGATGAAGTCATTAGAAAAGTGGCAAGAAAAGCTAATGACATTAAGGCTTCACAGTGAGTCGTGTACCCAATGCCAATACCAAGTTGGAATAACTCATTGATTTTGGATTGAATCACACTTTGAAGTTTGTGAAGAAATACCAAGTTGGAATAACTCATTGATTTTGGCTTGAATCACACTTTGCAGTTTGTGTAGAAATTGAAAATTGTGTATGAAGGTTTGATGATGGTATCAAAACACTGGTAAGAGAAGCAAGTGGGAGAGAGGTATTACAAATTTTAAATCATAAATAAAGTTAAAGGCAAAATATAGAATGATAGAAAATATGAGTTGTTGAAGAATAATTTGGAAACTATTTTTAAGTTCTTTGTAACTATGGATTATTTTTTGAATTGGCAAATAATATATCAACATAGTTATATAAATTTGGTTAAAAATTGTATTATCAAAATAAATAAAAATTAGAACAAAAAATCAAAATATAACTAATAATGTTTATGTTTAATTTCCTAAATTAATTATTAAAAACTATATTAAGTTAACCTAAACTATTAATTTTATATTTTATTCACAAGAATCAACACAACTCAAGTATTTTATTCTTCTATAATATAACTTCTCAATCACCGAATCTTTTTTATCCTTTTAAAGATTTGAGATAATCTCATGGTTTCATTACCTTGTTGATCATATTAACTATAACAAAAAAGCTCTAAAAAGAACATTACAATATTATAGTGAAAGCAATTAACATTTAAACAAAGCAAATTTACAATAATATTTCATCAAACAAATTTATAATGAACTTTATAAACATATATAATTGTATATAATTATTTTTATTAACATTTTTTTTTCTAAAATTAAAATTATAATAAAAACACATTAAATCATCTAAAAATTAACCATTTTTAATTTACTAATTAAAAATACATTYTAAACCAACTCCATAAAATAATAACAAAATTGATTTAGAAAAACAATAACTTGTAAAAATCAACTCACTATAATAAAAAATAGAAATAGAATAATTCAATTTGCAAAGTAAAAATACATTCAAAACTAACATCATAAACCTATAMATATGTTATTATTTAAAAGCATCAATATGTATAACATAGAGGTTTGTGCAATATATGAGCATTAAGAATCAAATAGATTGTGACTGTTAAGAGTAAAATGGTCTCTTTACTAAGCTGATGTGATATAGGATGGTGATGGTTGTCTTTTACACTATATGATGGTATTTTTATTTTTTTTTGCTGATGATTTGATTTTTTTGGTTTCCTCACCTAAAATTTTATAATGATAAATGATTCAGATTTAGGAGCGGAATGAACTGATTAACAGACTAAATACAATAAACACAGAGATAGGAAGAATAATACAAATATCCAGTGAACAATATCTTCTATTAAATAATGAAATACGTTGAAACTGTAAAACTACAGAACTGAAACTTGTTCGAATTGTGGTATCTATCTCTGAGAAGAGATGTGGCTGCTACATGCATTTGTCTAAGCATAATGGATTACAATGAGGCTCCAGAGGCCCTTTTCATATTACTCATCAATGCCAAAACCATATACATTCAAAAACCTAACCCTAGAAGGTGAAACAACAAAAATCATGTGGGCCCTATGGGTAAGTTGGTGTAATTTGGTACCTCAACTTCCTAGGGTCGTAACTTTTTCATACAACCTCTGTTTTAGGCACGTGATATCCCGTTGGAAAGGTCTTTCAGAGAACTACACATTCTGCTTTCAGACTCTGACTCGGTCTACAGTCTAACTATGGTGAGTCAAGAAAACAACGTTTAGGGCCCCAAAACAGCCCTGGAAGTACAACAAGATGTGCTGACATGAAAACCTGCAAAATAATCCAGTTGGATTAGGCGAGAGGCCACCCGTATCCACCTGGAGAATGTGTGAGGCTTCAGACAACCTCAAAAGTGTAGAACTCACAATTATAAAGCAATACATAAAGACGTGCTAAATAAAAAACAGACACGAGGAGGCAGTTGGAATAGGTGGGTGGCCACCAATATCCACTTGGATCAATCCTCCCCCATTAAGAATCAATGGTTTCCATTGCATTGTGTTCCCCCCATCAGGTGAGGAAACTTCTGCTGGATTTGGCCCAGGGTGAGCCACTTTCCTTGGTGTAGGAGTTTCCCTACCTTGACTTGTGTGTCCACTATCTGATCGATGGATGCTTGTTCCATGCAGTCAGGGTTGAACTCTGTTGGTGTCAGTTGTTCGACGATCTCAGAGGTGTCCAATAATGGTAGAAAGTATGGACGAAGGAGGTCCACATTGAATACTGGATACAGACCAATGAAGGGTGGAGTGTTGAGCTCAAAAGCATTGCTACCCACAACCTTGGTGATAGTGTAAGGCCCATAACGAAGTGGGCAAAGCTTTCAATGGGGCCTGGTGAGACGCTCCTTCTGCAAATGTAACCAGAATTTGTCGCCAACCTGAAACTGGTATGGGACCCTGTG
>SNQJ01S0119675.1:46050-58471 GCA_010110895.2 Picea sitchensis
CATGTTAAGCCCTAAATAGTGGCTCATTACCCTTTAATTAGGGCATATTATATTAGTAATGTTATTTTATTTATGTCGGCTTTAGTCCATCAGTTGTAATTATACCTCCTAGTCTCTTATATATACCAAGGAGACATTTTCATTTTGAATCATATGGTAATTGTACATTTATGTGGGCATAAGGAGGTTGCCCCCTCGAAGAGGCTTATTATATGAGTTTCTCTCTTTTTCAAGGCGTTGAGTACTTATTCTGAGGTTTTTCTATGCTATATTGATATTTGGTTCTTAACAAAAACGTATGACATTGCTCAACTTTATAAGTTAAAAACCAAATTTGGAAACATGATTAGACTTTGGATATGATCGAACACATATGGCTAATATTTGTTGAGCAAGTCCAAACATGATCAGACTTTGGATATGATCAAACACATATGAATACTCTCGAGTAGGTACAAACAACGATGAACATCTTCACCTGCCATATCCATTGAATCAAGCTGACATTCATTTTGGCATTGTCTTCTTTCAAACACCTTTGAAGGTTTCCCACAACTATTGTACCATTGTGGGCTGAGAGATTAGAGCTAGAGTTAATGATAGGAGAGTTGAAAGTGTAATATCCTCCAGAGAGTAATTAGGGCTAGGGTTATGGGTAGTGGTAGTAGAGGGGAGTGGAATCGTGTGGGTAATATGGTCGGGGAGTGATGCAAACAAGCGGTGGTTAGGGTTAATGGTAGGAGAGATCAGAGTGTAATCACATGGAAAATCTAATGCAATAACTTTGTTATTCCTTGCCCATGCCATGCAAGGAAGAAATGTAGTATTGTGAGGAGCAAGTGGATGATACATATAACTAATGTTATCCTCCTCTATGCAAACCCTTTGGCTAGAGCACATTGAGTTTTCTTTCGCTATTTGGATCAAAAAATTGTATTGTTTTTAATGTAATGTTATGTACATGAAAACATCTCCCCCAAACTGGGTTGTAGAGCACCTTTCGTGCATATATATATATATATATATATATATGTATAATGGAGTTGACTTGTATTATTTATTAACGTAACGTTATGTATGTGACAATATTTCCCTCATACTAGATTGTAGAGCTCCTCTTGACACAAATATATCACAAAATAAAATTTGAATTTAGGTGATAAAATATTAACTTTTCCTCACAACTACTTAAAATACACTTAATTGATATAAAACATCAAATTACTTATAAAACAAAATCACAAAATAAATCTTAAACCAAAACCATATTGTAAATTCCTCAATCTATTGCTTGTTAAGTAATATCCTATGATTCCAAGCAACATGCAACTTTGAGTGCTTGGGAAAACCCTAGCTTATGGTTTGTAGGCAATGAATGGCAGTGCGAGGGGGGCGGCTGCCCCCTTCGGAGGATGAAGCTCAGGCCTTCCATGGAATGGTCTTCGCTCTAGTCTAGAGATCCAACCTCAAACCTCACATTTTGTTAAGAAATTAGATGATATCCCTGAGGATAAACTCCCTCCCCACCTCCACAAGGTGAAAGGCCTTGGCCTTTGCGAAGCGTGGGATTATCGAGCAGTTTAATGGAATTTGGACTTTTCTGATGTCGGTCGCAATCTGGTTGTAAAATAATTGGAAATCCCATATTAAGGGTTCTTTGAATCATTTTTTCCGTGGAAGAGGATTTTATGCTTTCCTCTTTGAGCTAAAAAAAGATCGAGACTTGATATTTCGTAGTGGACCATATTTCTTAGGTGCGAAAGGCATGTATTTGAACGAATGGAATCTAGATTTCATTCCATAGAATGATGTTCCCTCGACTATCCATGTCTAGGTTCGCTTGCCGCATTTACCTTTTCACTGCTAGAGTGATGATGCTCTGCAGAGTATTGGAAACTCTTTGGGCCGCTATAATAATAGTGTTGAGCCAAAGGAGAATATATTCTCCTGCATTTGTATCTGTGTGGAGGTGGATTTAGAGAAGGGTATTATGGAAGCAATTCTAATTTCCTTGGATAACTAGCAACATGTGCAACAACTTGATTATGAACAACTCCCATTTAAGTGAAAACTTTGTCATGAGTATGAGAACTTCGCCAAGAATTGTAAAAAAATGAAAACCCAACAACCTTTGAATTCAAGACAAGATGATCAATGGATATTCATTTCCAAAAAATCAGGGTCGGGGGGTGGTGTTAATATTTCATCTAATGCAAGTCCATCTACCTCTAATCAACCCTCTAGTGGCTCAAGGAAAATTCATCAAAAATTTCTAGGAAGCTGGTACTCAAGAAGGCACTTTCGATTCTGGTACTGCCCCATACACCAGATCTATTGAGAAATCGAGATCCGTTTTCAGAGGCAATCCAGACACCTCCCCTGGAAACACATCTCTGAATTCCCATAGTACAAGGTGATATTCAACCTTCTGCTTTTTTCCTTCTCCCAAGTTTAATACTTGTATAACATACAAGTGACACCCTTTTCTGCTAAACTTCTTGAGCTACAATACTGTTATTTTCCTCACCGAGACTAGCTTTTGAATGCCTTGCAAAATTATTGCATCGCTTTTTTCATCTTCACAATTCACGATCTTCTCATAACAATTTAATTTTTCCTTATGGGCAGCTAACCAATCCATACCCAACAACACTTCATATGAGCTTGGGGGTAGGATATTCAAAACAACCCAAGCCCGCAGTCCATCCATTTCAAGGGGACGAGCTTCAACCAACTCAACCACTTTTCTCTTTGTTTCAGTGGCTAACTGGACTAGCCATGCTCTCGCATGTCTCTTTCTCTGCAACGAACATGCCTCAACCACTCTAGGTGAAATATAACTAAGGTTATAACTTGGGTGAATTAAAATAGAGACAAGTTGACGGGCAATAGTACCTTCTAACTCCACCACAGAGGCTTGGTGGTTTGGTTGTCAATTCTCTACACCTACATAAATTCTCGCCACGCTTTTGGCTACATCGTTGATTGTAGCTGCCTCCTACACATTACACACTTTCCTACTGTCATTTTCTCTGTGGGGAAAATCCCTCAACAAGTGTGGTTCTCCACATCCCCAACATTGCAACGTCCCTTTCATAGGCTCCTCTGATCTTTCCCTTGCTCGCTTTGCTGGTTTATTTCCACTTTGAGATGGAAATTTTTGTTGATGCACACTTTTGCTTGGCTAACCCAACTGTGCACCTTTCTTAGAATTCCTATGTGGAAAATATTTGAATTCGTTCTTTTGGAATGCATTCTATTCCTTCCTCTTCCAGTCCTTTGAAGGCTCTTGCTTATGCTTAGACTGATCATAACAACATTCGGCCTTCCGGATCATGTCCTCTAGTGTCTTGGGTTTGTCGAATTCAATTCGATATTGGTAGGACTATGGAAAATCACTGAGAAAACATTGAATTCTCGCCTTCTTATCCTTGAGGTAGGGGACATACCTCAACAACTCCATAAACCTTTTGGCATATTCATCCATAGCAAGTTGTCCCAACTTAAGCTCATGGAATTCCTTGATTTTATCATCATAATACTTTTCCGATAGGTAAGCCTTACAAAATTATTTCTCAAATTGTTTCCATGTCAGTTTGCTTTCCTTTAGCCCTTTAATTTCCTTAAGGTCTTCCCACCAAATGGAAGCCCCTCCAATCAGGTTAAATACAACAATCCTTTCCTTGGTATTATCGAAGTAATTATGTACCCGAAATTACTTCTTCAAACTAAATAGCCATGCTTCGACTTCTTCTCCTTTCTTTATCTCTCCATCAAAGGTAGGCGGCTTAGCCTTCTTTAATTATTCAATTAGAGAACTCTAATACTTCTTCCTCTTTCTCTTATTGGGAATGCTAGATTCTGTGTTGTTATTGGATTGCTTTGCCGAAGTAGTCTTTCGCCTAGATGACTTCGTGGAAACACTTCCACTCAATTTGCTTCTCTTGGAATCCTTATGCTTATTTATGGAAGAACTCCTTCCCACATTGTTGTGATCCAGTCCATGCTTCTGAGCATTTGAAGGGGTTTTCAACCTCTTCAATTGTTGCAATTCTGCATAGTTGGGGCCTTGCTACAAATGTTTCTGGATTTCAGACATGCTCTGTAGTAGAACTGCATTCAACTTTGCTTATTCGGCCTCAACTCTCATAGGCCTCTCATTGTATGCCTTCAGACTTCTAATAGTGTCCATCAAATCTTTAGGGTTTTCTCTATCCATCCGAACATAAATTTCTTCACCTATGAGATGTGAGGTGTCATCCATATTGCGTTGCACCATTCAATCCCATGGTCTTTCAATACTTCCTACGTGTTGAAACAACAACTATCATTAGCATTTTATGTCATCATTTAGAACATGCATTCTAGGTAATAAGGAAAATACTTCTTAAACAATTTTAAGCGGTCTTGGTGACCCATTAAATCCTAGAGTTTGAACACTGCTTTGATACCAATCTATAACACACCCGACCCCTTAATATTTCTTAGGCTGGTAGGATGTCACGATTTTTATCATTAATACACTCGGTTGAGTACTCGGGAATATCTGTGTCTGGGTGAGAGCTTCTCTTATCAGAAGATATCTATGTTGCTTCTCACAAAATTCATAGCTACAAGTTTATTCAGAATCAATTGAGGTGTCCAAGAATCCTAATGCCTTAATCATAAGGTTATCATTCCTCCTCAGCCTCATTTGTACATCCTGTAACCAAGTCAGACTTACTTCCGTCAGAGTACTTGCTCACCAAAGTCGTCAACCTCTCTGATGGAAACATTCCAACGAATGTCCTTAAGGATCTAACAACTCTCAGATAGCTAGGTTCAATGGCTATGATTCCCTCGGAGCCTCCACTCAATTGAAGGTTAACCACCTGTCAAGTTATGGGCTTAGTATTTCCAACGGGTTCCACCTCGATGAATGGGTGAGATTAAGTCTCTCCCATTCCCAATAAACTATTTACCTTCGTTCTCGGTCTCCTCCTTATCAGAGTATTCCCATCATGATTCCATCGATTGCTCCGAATCAAGAACTTCTATAACATATACTCCAATAGATCGAAGGGTTATCATTGATTTTATCTTATGGATGTAGTGTGCCTTGAGGTTTCAACCAATCGCTATATATAGTGGGTAAGTTTCCTGCCTAGGGACGATTCTCATGGAATCTAACAGAGGTGGTTCCTTGACACTCTTGATAAGATCTACGGTACTCAGACTTCTTACCATCGGACTCCATCCTCTAATCTATTTTCCATAACCTTTACTGACCTTACACTGATGGACTATGAATTGGATCCAACGATCCAAGATCTACCATGGTCAAACTCCGTCGGATCAACGGATCCTAATGAATCGTACCTTCCTTCATTGAAGTTCTATTACAATCCGACTCTTGATTGCTTCGATGAGTACCCCATCCAAATAATGCTCCAGATATTCTAGCCAAGCCGATCCAACGACTGTGAATCGCCCCGACTGATCCAGGCTTTTGTTCAAGAAGAACAATCTAAATATGAACTTAAAACATTCATGGGATTCTTCAAGAAATTTTACCAAGTTTCTAAGGGCCAGAAATCGACTCTAGGACCATAAAAGGCTTCTCGATTCTTATGAGATAAAGGATCTTGCATATCTCGTAATATTTCCTCTAAAACCACAAATATCTCAGGGACACAATCATCCCATACTTACTCATTTTCACGATTTAACAAATCCATTAAAAACCATTGCAACACATTTCAATTTCTCAGAAATTCAAATCGTTGATTTTTTTTTTTTGTGAATAAAAAGCGGATCCTTGTATTAATTTCAACTGAAGGCTTACAAAAAGACCTGCATGCTATCTACATACACAAAAATGCCTGCGACTGAAGGTATAACTAATTACATTGGTCTTCTTGGTTTCTCGAGGTCCAAGTCCCCGAAACCATTGGATCAGATCAATGGTCCTCGATGGCCCGCAGCCAACGACTGAGATCCTCTTCTTGACTTCGGACTTCGCGTTTTCGGAGGAATGGATTGCATTGTTTTTCTGAAACCTATACCCTCGACCTTCACTACGGTTGTATCGCGAGTTCTCATTTCGCGACTGTTGGCTACTCCCGATTTCAGGAATTCGCGCCTCGGGATAGCGAAGAACCGAGTGTCCAAATCGACGGTCCAAATTTCCTTGGGATCAACGGTCCAGATCCTCTCTCACGTTTCACGACTTTGCGGCTTGGGCAGACAGCGCCCTCCGAGCTTATGACTCCCGATTGTCGAGTTCTCGAAATCATCTATCGAAGTTCCAAATCTCCTCGAGCACCAACGGTCCATATCTCCTTGAGCACCAACATTCTTGATTTCGCGCCTCGGAATAATGAAGAGCCCAGTGTTCCCCTTCTTCCGATACCCAAAATTGTGAGTCCTTCGGGAACAGATCGACGGTCCAGATTTCCTCGAGATCAACGGTCCAGATCCTCTCTCGCATTTTGTAACTTCACAACTTGGGAAAACAACTCCTTCCGAGATCCTGACTCCCAATTGTCGAGTTCCCGAAATCATCTGTCGACGGTCCATATCTCCTCGAGCACCAATGGTTTAGATATCCTCGAGCACCAACTCCCGACTCTCAATCTCCCTCCTTCAAGCTCCCGACTCTCGATTGTTGAGCTCCCAAAAACATCTGTCGGTTGAAGATCTTCTGCACTAACGCTTACGGTCACCCTCTCTACCGAGATTCTGACAATTTCTGACTTGGGATAATTTCTAAGCAGAAAGAGGTGACACCCCATCCGGATTAGGGCCATCCAGCTGGGAAAGATCCTCGCATTGGAGCCAGAGGTGTGATCTTTGGGACTACTTGGAATCGTGGAGAATGATTTGCTACATAGATTCAACCCCTGCATTGGCCAGTCTTTTCGCTACTTTGTTTGCAATTCGTCGAATGTGTGAGGGGGTTAAAGTTAGAGAGGGTATGAGAAGAGATTAGAAGTTGTAAAGAGGGCCAAGGAGGCACCAACTAGGAGTGATTTTCCCTTAATCTCTTCCATTCATGATTTTTGTTGCCAAATCTATTATGATTTTGGAGTCCCCTTCAATGATCAGACAAATGAGGTTTTGATCTAGAGCCATTTTCACTCCTTTGATGAGACCCCAAATTTATGTTGAGTTATTGGTGTCAGATCCAAGATTTTTTGCAATGAGGCTTGGTATTTCACCCAATCTGTTTCTTATGACTGCTCCATAGTCTGAGTGTCCTGGATTTCCTTTTGATGTGCCATCAAAGTTGACCTTATAGAAGCTTGGTGGGGGGGAGCCACTTAGAGGGACTGAAGGCTTTTGAAATTAGGGGGGGCTGTTGAGGAGGGGTGGAGTGAGAAAATGAGAAGCCCCAAGAGTTGAGGAGCGAGAGCTCACCTAGGTCAGTGGGGAAGTCTTCCTTGGTCCATAATTGTAGCTGAAGAGTTTCCTGGAGATGCAGGAGGATTGTGTTCCAGAGGATGGTGGGAGGAGAGGGTTGGGAATGAAAGATTCTTATGTTCCTCTCTTTCCATAGTTGCCAAAATATAAAGCCTGGTAAGATTTGCTAGGTTCTGTTTAGGATAGGACTTTTGAAGGAGCCGGAGCCCCAATCCCTGATGGTGCTTATAATGTTGTTTTTAACTCGTTTGGTTCTTCTCATGAACTAAGTGGCCTAGTTCTAGATGTTCTCACTGAGTGGACAATTATTTAAGAGGTGCTCCATGGTTTCTGCCTGGAGATGGCAGAGATGGAAAATCGAGGGGCCAATGAAACCTCATCTTTGAAGATTGTCCCAAGTTAAGATCTTGTTTTGGAGTAGAAGCCAGAGGAATGTAGATATTTTGGGCCAAAGTTTTGATTTCCATATTGTTGTCCAGATCCTATCTTTCTGAAGATTGTGGAATTTCTCCTAAAGAGTATATCCCTCCTTGAGAGTAAAGCTTCCATGAGGTGTGTATCCCCATCTGCGAATGTCTTGGTCTGTGCTTTTCCAGATTCGCCTTTGGGTTGTAGCTTGTTTCCAGTGCTGCAGGTCACAATCCATTTCCACTTGAAGTTCCTGATGAGTAGATTTCTATCTTCGCCAGGGAGAGATGTTGGGGGTATCTATCCACAAATCTTCTACTTTGAGAGTGGCAAGATCTTAAATGTGATTTTCATAGGATTGTAGATTTTCTTCCAGTTGAAGGGGTGGCATTTGGTACCAGGAATCCATCCAGAATAGGGCATTCTGGCCATTGAAAACTTCCAAGAAAGCATGTTCTCTTATGAGTGGCCAATTTTTCCAGGCCGCATTCCAGATGTTGGAGCCCTGAATTTGCTCCTGCATTCTTATAAGTTGAATTTGGTGAGTATTTGGGGCATATTTTCATTTCCAGAGTTTTACCCAGATCTCTGCTGGTGTGTTGGCCCTTGACCAAGTTTTGGGAGATCCTTGGTCAAGTTTGACCTATTTTTGGACTTTGATAGCCTGTTGAAGACAAAGCACAAGACGAAGAGCATATCGTGGGATCTCGGACCCTTTTTGGGTCCTTTTTGGGTTTCAGGATTATGTAATGGGAACGAGATGTCGACCCATGGGTTTACCCATGTTTAGGCCTATTTTGTAAACTATAAATAGATGTCTAGGAAATGTAAGAAGTGTATCTATGTGATGAGGCGTTGATAAGCTAAGTGTTAAGTGCAAGTAAGGTTTGTAGATGATTTGTGCATGCTATGAGAGGTTTGTAGATCTAAGTGCAAGTGGTTGTAGCAGACTGTGAAGGGCTTTGTGCTGTAATGCAAGGAAGAAGGATCTAGTGAGCTGCGCAGATCTTTGTCCTATGCGGAGTAGGGTTTTTGTGACTCTGTGCATGTAGATGACTGATTGAAGCTAATAAAGAAGAAGAGTTGGTGGACGTAGCCCCAGGGTCGGGGTGAACCACGCAAATACTGTGTTATTATGCTCTGTGCGATGTTATGATGTATTTATGTGTTAATTGCTAAGTGCTTGATATAGATAGATAGATAGATCTATTTATGCTTTGTGCTTATGATGAATCTGGATGTTAGATCTAATATAAGTAAATGTGCTTAGTGCTTGAATCTACTAGACTTGATCCATTTATATATGCTAAGTGCTTAAATAAATTAGATCAGGGTGAGTGCTGCGATGCTCTGTTTTCTCTGCGGAGTAGATAGTGGTTAAACAATGTTTAACTAATGGTGCTAAGTGCTCTATTAAGTATTATAATCACAGATGTGTGTCCCAGCTAAGGTTGAAGACACCTGAGTCCTGCAACCACCCCTGCCTCTACCTCGGGTGAGACTTCATCTGCTTCACAGGTGTTGCCAACAGGGCTGGTAGTTAGAGTTTTGTTGGTGCGCTGTTGTAGCATTGAACCTGGGTCTACCCCTATGCCAACAAATGGTTCTGTTGCTGGGACCTGAAACTGTGATTGCTGGGAACTGAGAAAGAAGAAGCTTTGTGCAAAGATTTGACCTGAAATTGTGAAATCTCTGTGCGTAGATCTATTGCTCTAGTGCGCAATACTGTCTACTTAGTTTGACAAGCTTTGTGCTAAGGAAAAAAAGTCCGATCTGAAGAAAAGAGGTAAGATCTGCAAGCTCCGTGCTTTGATAAAGGTAAATATATTTGAAAAGTTCTAGATCTGAAAGCTTTGTGCTCTGAAAGAAGTAAGATAAGTGATTTTTTTTTCAACAGTATGGATCTAGGTATGTTTGATAGATTGTATCCTAGCTTGAAAACTAGAGTATTAATAGATGAAAGAAGATTTGATATGAGTAGATCTAATAAGAATAGTGAAAAATATGTTATACCTATGCATAGAAAGAATGTTTGGACTAACAAGTGGATGCATGATCCTAGACATAAATGTTTGCAGGTTAGATACCGTGATCCTAGCGTCCAGTGTAGGAAAGGCTAAGGATCATTTAAAAGAAAGAGAGAATTAACCCTCTGTTATAGTTGTAGAAAACCGAGACATCTTGCTAAGGAATGCCCTGGAAGAATACCCAATTTTCTTTGTTGCAAAGCTATGGACCATGAAGTATTGGATTGTCCTAGAATGATTTCTAGGCTTGAAGAAATGAACATGAGACAAGAAAACCCTAGGGTAGATCCAAAAACTAAGATTATGGCAGAACCCTAGAAAGAATCAGAAAAAATATTTCTACATATGAGAGAAACCCTGAATGACCACCGGCATGTCAGATTATCAGAGATCTTCAAAGAAAAAGAATGCATTGAAACAAGAATAGGAGGCTTCGATGTTGACTGTGTTCTGGATGAGGAAACACAGGTGAATATTATGACAAACAGAACTTGAGAAATGTTAGGAAAACTTGCTATGATTCCTTCATTAGGAGGAATAAGACTATTCAAAGGAATGTTGATAAACTTATTTGGAAAGCTCACTCGGATACCTATGAATGTCAATAGAGCTTCGACATAAGAAGATTTTGAGGTTATTAAATTTATTGAGGACAACGCACCATTTACCATGCTACTAGGAAAACCTTGGATTGAAAGAGATCAGGCTAGAAGGCAAGAAGAACAAGAAGTTTTAGAACAACAGAAGCAAGAGTTAAAATAATTCATGACTAGAAGGATCATACACTTGATCAAAGAACAAAAGAACAGATCGAAGCTATTTAGCACCAGAGACCCGGATGTCGAAGTTGAAAAAACACTAGAAGACCCACATAATATTGAAGTACCTATTCCAGATAAAGAAGACGGATCACCCTCGAATCTTAGGAAAGAATCTCAACATCGCGAAGTAACTATGCCAAAAGAAGATAAAATCAAAATGGAAAAAGGCATACCGAGACAAATCTCACTGGGAAGAAGGATATAAAGCTAAGTAAGAAGAGGGATAAGATCGGAAATTTACAGAAAGATCCAGAAGAAACCTTGTAGAAGGAAAACTTGCAAAATTGGAGCTTCGCCAGGATATCAGAACAACGTCACATGGCACTTCGCCATGGAAAAGCAATATAGCCGTTGGGGACACTATAACTATTCGATCGACGCTCCGAACGGATTGAGAGACATTTATGGACAAACAACTTGCCATCCAACCATTGGGACCACGCTATAACAACCAGAACAGAGTTAATGAATGCTTCATACCCGTTGCAAGTGACCCGTTGCCAAGTTACCTATTTATCCCATCGTGCCATGCACCGAGAACACTTTTTCCAATCGTGAGTTTGAGCTCGCAGAATTATTGATTTTACACAGTGGTGATTGCACTATTTCCCTCTATCCTATTGCAAAGTCTAAGTTACCCTCCGAACCTGAAGATTTCCAACCCCGAGTGTGTATGTCGGACGAGCTGAGCATTGTTGAAGAAGTTATGATCGACCTCATGACTGAGAGAGTCATGTTGATGTCTACAGGTGTACAAGCATCATCGACGTGAGGACTGCAAGCCTCTCCATTGATTGCTCCTGGAGCCAGACCATCCCGACCGTCAGATGAAAAGAGAACCAAGCACAGGGATGGTCTAGCGAATGCCAAATTGATCCCAACTATATTACTCACCTATATTCCACCTCTGAGCAACACAGTAAATCGAGACAAAGTACCTAGAGATTTTGAGTATGCCTTGGTCACTGCGTACCTCCCAAAGGGGATACGCGTAGTTCGAGCAGGCCAATATAAGATTGTAGCATTGAAGTTTAGCGACTTCAACCTCGGAGATCACAAAGTCTATAACATGCTTTCTCCACATAAGTACATGAACATAACTAAGAGTAAGAATTCAAATATAATACCCTAGTCGTTGACCATGAACCTTACGCAGTCCACCCTATTGAATGTCATGAAGATTCTCCACTTTGGAAGACACCGGGAGGTGAATGCATGTGTCAAATTGCCACTGTCTTGTTATCATGGTGGCTATTTGTGGCTAAACCACCGTATAACAATTGATCCGACATTGATCAATCAGATCAATCCTGCAACCACCCCTGCCTCTACCTTGGGTGAGACTTCATCTGCTTTGCAGATGTTGCTGAAAGGGCCGGTAGTTAGGGTTTTGTTGGGGCGATGTTGTAGCATTGAACCCTAGGTCTGCCCCTGTGCCAACATGGTGTTTTGAGACATCTCCACCAAATTCTTGCTCCCATGGTGCTATTTAATTTTGCAGGGTCTTGGAGGCCGAGACCACCTGAATATTTGGGCTTGCAGACTTTGTCCCAGCTAACTAGGGCCCATTTTTTGTTTGGGGTGTGTCCATGCCATAGAAAGTTTCTTTGCATATTCCTTATTTTCTTTATGACTGATTGGGGGGAATCTAGGGCTGAGAAGAGGTAAGTTGGGATGGATTGGAGGACTGACTTTAAGAGAATGATTCTGGCTGGAAGGTTGAGGGAGAGAAATGTCCAGTTGCTAAGACGGTTGGTGATGGAG
>SNQJ01S0119676.1:0-27311 GCA_010110895.2 Picea sitchensis
AGCATAATTTAGAACTAAACCTTAAATTTTTGTGTTGGGCGACATTTTATTAGGGAAATTGTTTTAAAAATTCTTATCACGTTATTCATCCTAAGGCTATCTAGGTTCATTCAATTATCATTAACAATGCGACATTCCCTTCAGGACGCACTAGGTGCTCCAAGGGTTCCACTCGCCTCATTTGTTCCCTTGCGTGACGTGCCCTTTAGGATGCACCATGTGCTCCAAGGGTGCCACTCGCCTCATCTGTTCCCTTGCACAATGTGCCCTTCATGACGCACCATGTTCTCCAAGGGTTCCACTTTCCTCTTGAATAACTTGGTAGACATAAAAAACCCTTGGAGTCAATACTTCGCCAGGTGAACTTGTGGGAGACTAAGGGACTCTAAGGAATAAGGCCCCCGCCTTCTTGCGCACCCCTTAGAATCATCATGAGCGACTATCGCAATCATCCCTCATGGCATAGTGGGTCCACACCTCTCCCTCAACATCTTTGGTAGTTGTGCATGACCCCTTTACTCCACATGTGAGTCTGGTCGGCAAGCTATCCTCAGCCTGCATCATCAACGAATCATGTCAGAATATATCCATATCATATCATCTAATCAGATGCACTAATATCACAGTAAAATAATCAAACCCCAAAGGTACACTCCCTATCTCGATCCGAAGTCCAAGGGGTTCCATCGATGCCTCTGTATCCTCGAGTTCCAAAATCCTGCACACTCAGTAAAACGAAGTCAATAGCACCTGTCTATGTCAATGAAGTAAAACAACATGTCATCAACCCATAATGTCTCATAATCAAAATCAAATGTTTTAATAACATAATAATCTGGATCACTTGCAAGCAAGTGTCCTCAAAGAATAAGTTCATTCAGTGCGCCAAAGCAGGATGTTACATACACCCCCTCTTGGTCTAAAATTTGTCCCGAATTTTCACAATATAAGTGCCAAAATAATGTGTATCATAGTATCATAATTATATCTATCAAACAAAAATGGAAACTTCTAGCGCATATCATATTCGTCCTCCCAGGTCACTGTGTGCGGACTATATTTGTCGCACTAGACCTTGACCTGATCTACTGTTCGACATTGTAGTTGTTGAATGTGATGATCCAAGATGCAGATCAACTCAGCCGTGAGAACCCCCTTGTCTGATACCTGCAAGGAACTCATTTCAATAACATGTGTAGGATCACTAATATAATGTCTCAAAACAGATACATGAAAAACATCGTGCATACGCCTCAAAGAATCAGGCAAGGCTAGTCGATAGGCCATGGGCCCCTCTCTATCCATAATCTTGAAAGTTCCCACAAACCTAGGAGAGAGTTTAGATACATTTCCAAACTTGATCGAACTCTTATGCGGTTTAACCCACAAGAAGACTCGATCACCGACCTCGTAACTACGGTTGACACGATGCGCATAATCATAACTCTTTTTCCGATCCTGCACTTCTTTAATCCTTTGTCTTATTGTTTTCATTTGCTCTTCCATTTCTTGGATCACTTTAGGTCCCACCAGGACCCTATCCTCAAGCCGATCCAAACTTAAAGGTGTCTGACATGGTCTCCTGTAAATAAACTCAAAATGCGCCATCTTAATGGTGCTCTGGTAACTGTTATTATAAGTGAATTCCACCAGTGGCAAGAATCCTTCCCAGCGCTTTTGTTGGGCCATTAAATACATGCGCAACATGTCTTCCAAGGTCTGGTTCATTCATTCAGTCTACCCATCAATATCCAGGTGATACGTCGTACTGAAGTTAAGTTGGGTTTCCAAGGCCTCTTGGAAACTCATCCAAAATCATCCAGTAAACATCGATCCTCGATTAGATATAATACTCTTAGGAACGCCATGCAACGTCACAATCTCACTGATAAAAAATCTAGCTATGTGAGGTGCCTGATACATTGTACACATAGGAATAAAGTGAGCACTCTTCGTCAGAGTGTCTACTACTACAAAAATCGAGTCATGTCTCCTTGCCGTCAGCAGCAATCCAATAATAAAATCCATTGAAATAACCTTCCATTTTGATTTCAGAATAGCATGTGGTTGTATTAATCCTGTTGGGTGTCTATGTTCAGCCTTTGCTTGTTGACATTCTAGACATTTGGCCACATAGTTGACTATGTCTGCCTTCATTCCCTTCCAGAAGAATAAGAGTTTAAGGTTTGCCCTCATCTTTGTGACTCCCAGGTGAGCGATGTAAAATTCTCTATGAGCCTCACTTAGGATCAACATCCTCAACTCATCGTTTGGCGGTACGTAAATCCAATTTTTAAACCTTAATAAACCATCTCTATCAAACAAAAATACTTCAAATCTTGGTACCATCATTGTGTTTTTTCTGATAAAACCCTCGACCTCTTAGTACCAATCATCGTCATGCTATAAAGTTAGAATCTTTTCACATAGATTCGTTTGAAGAGTTAGCACCGAAAAGATGCATGGTCTGCAACTCAATGCATCTGCCACTCAGTTCACTGTTCCTTTTATGTAAGTAATCTCGAAGTCGTGCTCGCTAAGCAATTCCGACCAATGCCATTGTCATACATTCAGGTCACTTTGCGTAAATATGTGTTGTAGTCCATAGTGGTCAGTCTTTAGTTCAAATTTTCATCCAAAAAGGTAGTGTCTCCAAACCTTCAAGGCATATACAATGGCTAACAACTCCAAAACATGCATCACATAGTTCCCCTCATGCCTTCTCAGTTTCCTCAAGATGTAAGCGATCACTTGTCCATTTTTCATCAAGACTCTACCTAAGCATTTCTTGGATGCGTCAGTGCATACCAAGAAGTCTACGTCCATGTCAGGGACCTTTAGTATCGGTGTTGTTGTCAAAAAATACATTGAGCCTCTGAAATTCTTCTACGCATTTTTTGGTCCAAACAAACTACTCGTTTTTCTTTTGCAATTCCGTGATCGGATTTTCTATCTTCGAAAATACCTCAATGAACCATAGATAGTATCGTGCTAAACCCATGAATCTATGTACTTCCAGGACATTCGTCGGTGCAAGAGATTCCATAATAGCCTTGACCTTGGCTGGATCTAGTCTGACGCCTTCACCGGAGATGACATGCCCTAAGTAGTGAGTCTTCCATTGATAAAATAAGAATTTGGACAACTTCCCATACAATTTGATGCAGGAGCATTGCCAACATCAAGCGAGCCAGTGTGGAAGCAAAAGACAACTGGACAAGCGCCAGCACAAATTTTGAAATTACCTTGAAATTGATGCACCATCTTAAATAAGATAATTAAGAAGGAGTTCCTTTGTATGATGTAAATGGACCTTGAGTGATTTTCTCTCGTCCTTTTTTTTTGTTTTTTGTTAATTTGTGCGGGACCTGTTGGCTATGCGATTAATCTGTGGCTTGAGAAACCACGACTCAGGGGCATCTAAGCCATCAAAATCACCCATGGATCACACCCGGCCTGAGCCACACCAACCCTTAACATGGTTGGATTTTTTGTCCCCGCAGGTTTCGAACTGGTGACTTTAACATCATGGAGTGGTTTAACAACACACTCTGTCACCGACTGTCCTACACCTCGGGGACAATTTTCTCTCGTCCTTAGTAGGTAGAAGGAATTTAAAATAGTTAATGCAGGTGGATAGAATTTAATTCTAGATTAGAGAGCTTTAGAGCGTAAGAGGGAAACATAATATAAACACCCTCATTGTGTATTGTATCATTAGATTGGAGAGAGAGAATAGAGAAAAAGAAGAGATTTGTGTAGCAGACTCCATGTACAGAAGTTCTGAATTAATACAAAGGAAGTTGTGATTCAGACTCATGGTGTTCATATATTCTCTGTGTGTGCATCTTTGAATATTATGCTCATGAATGTTTTACTCTTTCTGTCATGCAATTTCGTTTATGCTATGTATGAATGATTTCTTATTTAATGTTTGAAATATGAGAGGAAAGGGTAAGGGAATGAGTTTCAATTGTTTCTCTATCTGAGAAAGAGTTCCTGCAAGGAGTGCAATTGAAGTGTCCGCAAGGAGTGCATTGACAAAGGACTCAGGTAGTTTAGCTTTTGTTCTCGTTCCGTAGAAGTGCAGTTGGGCACAGGAGCCATGCAAGGAGTGCGCAATCCGAGTGAAGTCTCAGGGTTGTGGACCTGAGTGAAACATTGAGAGACTATTGCTGCAGGTGTGCGTAGGGTCGAAGGAAATTCAACACTTGGAAGTGTCTGAAGGTTTCCGCAAGGAGTGCGCACAAGAGTCTTCTCTAAGACTTAGAGTTATAAGGAAGCTCAAGAATGATAAAGCCTTATAACCACTGATAGGGTTGCACAGAAGTTGCACCTAGAAGGATCAAGAAGGCGTTGTAAGTTTGCACCACAGGTAGACAGGTTTGTGGAGGAACACTTAGTTCTTCATAGAAATCGCCAAGGAGGGACAAACGGTCGGAATTCTCTGAGGAGAATTCATGAATTTTCGTGAGTCGTTATATCTCACAGAGGAGAAGGGGAGATACGGCAAGTATTCCCTAAAGGTTTGAATCTCAGGAGGAGTAGGACCGTAGATTCAAACCACAAGGGTCATTAGATTTACACGAGGATTTCCATATCGGGGTTTCATAGGTTGAAGTCCCGTAAACTTGGCAACGGGAATCACGAAATCATGAAACATGAAATCCTGACAGCTAGGGGATTTGTGTGGGGCCACAGAGGAGTCAGTAAGGTGGACAAGTGGCATGCTATTTCGAAGATTCATGGAGTGAGGTTCCGAAAACATTGCATCAGGATTCACGATACTATGAAGTCCGAAATGTCGATGGAGTGAAAGGACAGTTGAAAAGTCAAAGCCCGTGAGTGTGTCGGAGTTTCAGCAAATCAGGATTCAGGAGTCAGGGAGACAAGTTTCTCAACATCGCGATCGCCGAAATCGCGATAGCGAAATTCCCAAAAGAAGAAAGGAAAGGGTCAACGTTGACTGTTTCAGGTTTTGGGGTTTGAAAGACCAGTGCTCGACTTTTGGATTCACGAAAACGTGAAATCCGATCTCCAAAGTGGAAAGGGGGGATCCCGTGAGATTTGTTGTGGGTGTAGATTTCCCGATAGGGAAATAGAAGAGACGTTTAGATTTCTTCAGGCCAGTGATAAAGGAAAGATCCTGCGCTGACATGGACCTTCCGAACTGCGGGTTGTGGAGGGAGTGTGTGTTGGCACCAAGTTTGGTATTAGAGCCCAGTAAGGTTCTTTGCTTTCTGTAGCAGAGAAAAAGGAAAAAGTCACCATGTTTCCAAGGATAAGGGATAGGCAAACACCCGATCCACCAGAGGATAGGGAAATGCTGAGAAGGAGAGGTAGGCAGATGACATATCTAGCTATGGAAAGAGAAATGCATGATCTATGAGCTAGACTCGAAGACATGGAGACAACGCAAAGACGCACAGTTAGTGCTGGGGATCTCAGTGATTCCGAGAGTGAAATTGAGGCTGAACATGAAGAGGACGTTGCAGCTGAAGATGCATCAAACGAACGTTTGATCAGAGCTATTGAAAGGATAGGTGCAAGAGAGAAAATGGACATTCCAGTTTATGAGGGAAACTTGGATGCAAAGGAGCTTCTAGACTGGATTAGAGCTCTGGACACATACTTCGACTATGAATATGTCGAAGAGGACAAGAATGTCAAGCATGTTGTCACAAGATTGAAGGGACATGCAGCATTGTGGTGGGATGAACTGCAATCTGACAGACTTTGCAAAGGAAAGAAGAAGATCAAAAGCTGGGATAGAATGATTGCAAAGATGAAGGCGGAATTCATCCCCAAAGATTATCAAATTACTTTTTTCAGGAGAATGTAGAACCCGAGACAGAAGCTGATGACAGTGAAAGAATACACTGAGGAATTCTACAAGCTGAACATCAGGGCAGGTCATCAGGAGAGAAATGATGAGAAAGTTTCCAAATACATGAATGGCCCGAGATATGATATCCAATATGAGATGAGCATGGTAACCATCCAAATGGTGGAAGATGCTTATCAGATGGCTCTGAAAGTTGAAGAGAAGCTGAGCCAAAAGAAGGGTCAGAGAGGCCGAGGCAGAATTCATCCCAGAGGCAAATCAGTTGCCCTGAATAAATATCAGAAGCCCAAAGAGGACTAGAAGAAGCATCGGACTTGAACTGAGAGAGGTAGAACCTCACAGAGAGGGAAACATACTGAGCAGAGAGGATATTATGCTGACAATAACACTTTTCCTCGTACTAGAGGTAGAGGAAGAGGAAGAGGTGGAGTAATAACATGCTTCACATGTGGAACGAGTGGGCACAAGTCTTACAAGTATCCAGATAAAAAGAAAGAGAGTGGAGAAGCTCACATCACCGAAGCATAGAGGCGGGATGTTGAGGCAGAAGACACTGAAGGCAGAAGATCACTGATGATGCGAAAATCTCTTTTGACACCAAAGAAGGAGGTGGAGAGTTTAATCCAAAGAAACATACTTTTTCGGACTACTTGGAAGACCAAGGACAGGGTATGAAAGGTCATTGTGGATAGTGGTAGCACGGATAATCTCGTTTCAACCAAGATGGTAGAAAAGATGGAGTTGGAGACGATTGATCATCCAAGCCCATACAGAGTTTCATGACTACAAAAAGGACACCAGGTAACTGTCACTAAACAATGTTTAGTTGAATTTAAGATAGGATGATATAATGATAAGATATTATGTGATGTCATTCCTATGGATGTTTGTCATCTATTGCTGGGTAGACCATGGAAATATGATAGGAATGTGATTCATGATGGGAGAATGAACACATATACCCTGGAAAAGAATGGGAGGACACACATGTTACTTCCAATCAAGGATAAGGAAGTGAAGCCGGAAGTAAGCAACACCGTACTTCTCATGAGTTGGAAGGAACTTCTTACAGAGGTTAAGAAGAAGGAGGATCCACAGTTCATTGTGGTCAGGAAACCGAAGATTGTTTTGACCAGCAAAAGAGTGGATGATTTACTAGAAGAAATTCAGGAACTGCTGGAAGAGTTCGCTGTTATAGTAGTGGCTGAATTACCTCATTCATTTCCACTGATCAGAAATGTGAGTCACCATATTGATCTCATACCAGGAGCCAGTTTACCAAACAAATTTGTGTGCAGGTTGATGCTGCAAGAGAATGAAGAGGTTAAAAGGCAAGTCCAGGAGTTGTTGGACAAAGGTTTAGTTAGAGAAAGCTTGAGTCCATGTGTTGTTCCAATAATACTCATCCCAAAGAAAGACGGAGGCTAGAGGATGTGTACAGACTCGAGGGCGATTAACAAGATAACCATCAGGTATAGATTTACATTACCAAGAATGGATGATATGATGGATTGCTTAAGTGGAGCAAAGTATTTTTCAAAGATAGATTTGAAAAGCGGTTATCATCAAATCCGCATGAGAGAGGGTGATGAATGGAAGATAGCATTCAAAACCAACAAAGGGTTGTATGAATGACTTGTTATGCTATTTGTCTTAACAAATGCGCCAAGTACCTTCATGAGGTTGATGAACGAAGTCCTGAGGGAGTTCATCAGAAAATTTGTCATTGTGTATTTAGATGACATATTGGTTTACAGTAAAACAGTGGCAGAGCATCTGAAGCATTTGGCTACAGTGATGCAGAGGTTACAACAAGAGAAGTTGTTGATAAACATGAAGAAATCCTCATTCATGAAGACATAACTCATTTACTTGGGATTTGTTATTTCGGAAAATGAGTTTAGGATGGATCCAAATAAGGTGGAAGTAATCAAGAATTGTCCATCACCAAAGAATATCTTTGATGGACACAGTGAAGAAAAGACACAAGTCTTTTCACCGGACAACAGAAGTTGAGAAGAGTTTCAATCTGTTGAAGAGGAAGATCACGGAACAACCAATTTTGGTGTTGCCATATTTCCAGAAGACATTTCAAGTGAAATGCGATGCAAGTGGATTTGCAATCGGGGCAGTCTTGAGTCAGAAAGACAGGCCAATAGCATACTTCAGCGAGAAGATGAATGAAGTGAAGGTGAAATACTCCACTTATGATAAGGATTTTTATGCTATCATCCAAGCATTGAAGAAATGGAGACATTACTTGATCCCGAAGGAGTTTGTCTTATACAGTGACAATCATGCATTGCAATTTGTGACTCAACAGGAGAAGTTGAATCAAAGACATGTTAAATGGGTTGAGTATATGAAAAATTTCACTTTTGTGATTAAACATATTTATGGTACTGCTAACAAATTTGTTGATGCTTTGAGTAGGAAGTGTTTGCTATTGCAGTAGTTCAGAGTCAAAATGTTGGGTTTTGATGATCTCAAGGACATGTACGTAGAAGATCAGGATTTTAAGGAGGTGTATGAAGCAACTGAGAATCCAATTCTTAGGGACAGAAGCCAGTGGGTAGAATACACGATCCAGGAAGGATTATTGTTTAGAGGTAATCAACTGTGTATTCTGAAATTCTCCATGAGGGAGAATATGCTAAAGGAGAAACACAGTGGAGGATTGACAGGGCATTCTGGTCACGATAAGATGTTTGAAAAATTGAATGAGTCATATTTTTGGCTGGGAATGCGAGAAGATGTCAAGAAATTCGTGGACAGATGTAGAATTTGTCATCATTCGAAGGGAATAAGACAGAATGTAGGGTTTTATCAACCATTACCCATACCAGAGAGGTCGTGGGATGCAATCAACATGGATTTTGTATTGGGGTTGCCAAGAACACAAATATGTTTTGATTCAGTCTTTGTGGTAGTAGATATATTTTCCAAGATGGCACACTTCATTCCATGTCATAAGGCCAGTGACACAACTCACATTGCGCATCTTTTCTTCAAAGAAGTCATTCGACTTCATGGTTTGCCATGGAGCATAGTTTCGGATCGAGATACGAAGTTCATAGGGAACTTTTGGAGGACCTTATGGAAGAAGATGGGAACTAACTTTTCATTTAGTTCATCTTATCATCCTTAGACAGATGGATAGACAGAAGTGGCGAAAATAAGTTTGGGAGACTTGTTGAGAAGCTTGGTGACAGAACACCACAGCCAGTGGGACAACATATTACCACAGGCATAATTTTCTTATAATGACTCAATTAACAGGAGTACAGGGCAGAGTCCATTTCAGATTGTCTATGCATGTAGCTGAGAGGAATTTATGAACTGATGGATTCAGAACAAACTGCGACTAGGAGCGCTAGTGCAGAAGATTTCGCAGAGGTGATGAAAGAACTTCACAGCCAGGTGAAGGAGTGACTGTATAATTCAAGCCAAGAATATAAGCTCAGAGCCGATCATCACAAGAGATAACTTCAATTTGAGGTTAGTGACTTGATTCTGGCACATTTGAGGAAATAAAGGTTCCCAAGAGGAACATATAATTAGCTGAAGATGAAGAAAATCGGGCCATGTAGGGTCTTGAAGAAATTTGGGAAGAATGCTTATGAGATTGAATTACCCGATGGGATCGAAATTTCTCCGATATTCAACATCTCAGATTTGTACCCATTTAAAGATGAGGAAGCAGGGATAGGAATTGAGAAGCCAGTGATCTAGTGGACAAAGAAGATTCCAGTTGCAATTAAGTCATAGATGGAGTGCATACTGGACAAAAGAGTAAGCAAGAAGACTAGGCGAAAGCAATATTTTGAGTATCTGGTCAAATGGAAGGGCCATCTAGTTGAATATGCCAGTTGGGAGACCGAAGAAGAGATCTAAAAGCATAGATAGACCATGCATGAGCTCATGGATAGGAGACCATGAAATTTTTCAAGCAAGGGAGTATGATGCAGGAGCATCGCCAACATCAAGCGAGCCAGTGTGGAAGCAGAAGACAGCTGAACAAGCGCCAGTGCAAATTTTGAAATTACCTTGAAATTGATGCACCATATTAAATAATATAATTAAGAAGGAGCACCTTTGTATGATGTAAATGGACCTTGAGCGATTTTCTCTCGTCCTTAGTAGGTAGAAGGCATTTAAAATAGTTAATGCAGGTAGATAGAATTTAATTCTAGATTAGAGAGTTTTAGAGCACAAGAGGGAAACGAGATATAGACACCCTCATTGTGTATTGTATCATTAGATTGGAGAGAGAGCATAGAGAAGAAGCAGAGAGTTGTGTAGCATAATCCATGTACAGAAGTTCTGAATTAATACAAAGGAAGTTGTGATTCATACTCATGGTGTTCATATATTCTCTGTGTGTGCATCTTTGAATGTTATGCTCATGAATGTTTTTCTCTTTCTGTCATGCAATTGTTTTTATGCTATGTATGAATGATTTCTTGTTGAATGTTTGAAATCTGAGAGGAAAGGGTAAGGGAATGAGTTTCAATTGTTTCTCTATCTGAGAAAGAGTTCCTGCAAGGAGTGCAGTTGAAGTGTCCGCAAGGAGTGCGTTGACAAAGGACTCATGTAGTTTAGCTTTTGTTCTCATTCCGCAGAAGTGAAGTTGGGCACAGGAGCCGTGCAAGGAGTGCGTAGGCTGAGTGAAGTCTCAGGGTTGTGCACCTTAGTGAAACATTGAGAGACTGTTGTTGCAGGTGTGCGCAGGGTCGAAGGAAATTCAACACTTGGAAGTGTCTGAAGGTTGCCGCAAGGAGTGCACGCAAGAGTCTTCTCTAAGACTCAGAGTTATAACGAAGCTCAGGAAGGATAAACCCTTATAACTGTTGAAAGGGTTGCACATAAGTTGTACCTAGAAGGATCAAGAAGGTGTCGTAAATTTGCACCACAGGTGGACAGGTTTGTGGAGGAACACTTAGTTCTTCACAGAAATTGCCAAGGAGGGACAGATGATCGGAATTCTCTGAGGAGAATTCGTGAATTTCCATGAGTCGTAGATCTCACAGAGGAGTAGGGGAGATACGGTGAGTATTCCCTAAAGGTTAGAAGCTCAAGAGGAGTAGGACCATAGATCCAAACCACAAGGGTCGTCAGATTTACACAAGGATTTCCATATCGGGGTTTCGTAGGTTGAAGTCCCATAAACTTGGCAACGGGAATCACAAAATCACGAAACATGAAATATCGAATGCTAGGGGATTTGTGTGGGGAAACAGAGGAGTTAGTAAGGTGGACAAGTGGCACGCTATTTCGGAGATTTGTGGAGTGAAGTTCCGAAAACATTGCATCAGGATTCATGATACTGCGAAGTCCAAAATGCTGATGGAGTGAAAGGATAGTTGAAAAGTCAAAGCCCGTGAGTGTGTCGGAGTTTTGACAAATTAGGATTCGGGAGTCGAGGAGACAAGTTTCTTGACATCACGATCGTCGAAATCGTGATAGGGAAATTCCCGAAAGAAGAAAGGAAAGGGTCAGCATTGACTCTTTTGGGATTTGGGGTTCAAGAGACCAGCGCTCGACCTACAGATTCGCAAAAGTGGGAAATCCGATCTCCAAAGTGAAAAGGGGGATCCCGTGAGATTTTTTGTGGGTATAGATTTCCTGATAGGGAAATAGAAGAGCTGTTTAGAGTTCTTCGGGCCAGTGATAAAGGAAAGATCAAGTGCTGACGTGGACCTTCCGACCTACGGGTTGTGGAGGGAGCATCCGTCGGCACCACAATTTTTGCTCTCGGAAACAATGTAGTACCAAGCATAAGTGCTCATCATTCTCCTCCGTCGTTTAAGAGTAAATCAAAATATCATCCATGAATACTTGGACAAACTCTTCCAAGTACTCATGGAACACCCCATTCATCAAACTCATAAATACCCCTGGGGCATTTGTCAGTCCAAATGGTAAAACAATAAACTCATAATGTCCAAACCTCATCTTAAAGGCGTTCTTAGGGATTCCATATTCCTTAATCCATAACTAGTGGTATCCTGATCACAGGTCGATCTTTGAGAACACTGTCACGCCCTTCATTTGATCAAACAGATCATCAATCCTCAGTAATGGATACTGATTCTTAGTTGTTGTCTTGTTCAAATGACGGTGGTCAATGCAGAGCCTCCACAACCCATGCTTATTTCATATGAAAATAACAGTCACACCCCATGGTGACACACTTGGACGTATCAGTCCCAGGTCCAACAATTCGTTCAGCTGCATTATCAACTCCCATAACTCCGGGGTCGACATCCGATAAGGCATTCTAAATATCGGTTTAGTTCCCAGTTTTAGGTCTATAGTAAACTCCAATTCTATCTCTAGTGGCATCCCAGGTAACTCCTCTGGAAATACGTCTGAAACTCTCTCACCATCGGAAGGTGTTCTAGACCTTCTACTACTCCCTTCTCGTTTAATGCAAGGATCACATAAATCTTACACCCCTTGCACATGCTCTTCCGTAGCTGCAAGGAAGAGATGAACCTCAGGGAAACTCCCTGGTTCCAACCTACAAACACTCGTTTTTGTCCCCCATCATCGACCAAGCTCAACTATTTTGTCTTACAGTTGAGTATCGACTCATGCGATTCCAACCAGTCCATACCAATCATGGCATCGTAATATCCTTAGATCATGACGTATAGGTTGGCCTTGCTGACAAACTCTCCTAGGTTAAGGGTACAACCCATAACCTTTCCTCCAACCTTCTGTTTGGCTCCCGAATCCATCTCTATGAAGCTAAACTTGTCCTATTCGACTGCCTTTACCTTAATCCTTTTTATTGTTGCACCAACAATGAAACTCCTAGTAGCACCAGGATCTATCAAAATACTAAGGGTCTGGTCAGCCACAGTACCTGTCATCTTGAGCACAGTCAAATGATGTTCTTCGTGGAAGTTGTTCATCGCTGTATGAATTTGATGGGCCTTGCCCATATCTCCCATGGTAGTGGGTCCATATGATCCAGACACTCTAGTCCTCTCCACTGGGTAGATGCGCTGGTAGTGTGGCTCCCCACACATCCAACACCCCTTCTTCGGTCTAGTACTCCTGGTACCCGAAGTAGATGATGACAATCCACTAGCCTAAAATCCTGGTCTATTTTATTGAATAGGCCTAAACTATTACTGCTGCGGTCAATGGTGTTGTTGATGTTGTTGTCCCTCATAAGGTGTCCATTGTTGAGGCATCGATCATCGAGGTGTAGTGAAAGTGGATCCCCTCTAGAAGCCATGATACGCTAGCGTATGTCTAGTTGGTGTCTAATGCTACTGTGCACCAGATCACACCTACCCTGTTGGTCTCGCTAGAGTCCTGGTCTGACCTCCACTGATAAGCTCCTCCTCTGCTATGAGGGCCTTCTTGATGACATCATGCAAGGTTTGAGGCATCAAAATCTTAACTATTGCACGTATGTTGTCATTAAGGATGAACACGAACCTATTGACCTTAATCTTCTCAGTGTTAAGATGTGGAGCATACCAGAGCATCTCCATAAAATGAACCTCATACTCTGGCATCATACGACCGCCCTGGCATAAGGCATTGAACTCATTGAGATGACGCTCAATGAATTCCTCTGATAGGTATCTCTCTCAGAACCATTCCTCGAACATTTCCCATGACATGTCTTAGATGACCATGTTCAACTATGGTAGGAGTGTCTTCCACCATAGAAGAGCACTTCCTTTCAGTTGGAATACTGCCATGCGGATCTTCATGTTGGAGGTATAATCACAAAGTGCAAAGCACATCGCCATATTCTCCAACCATGCCTCGGCAACTGTGTCATCCGAGCCACCAAAGAACTCGAGAAATTTGACCTTCTCGAGCTCCCGGTGAATGCTACCAGTACTAACTGGAGTGCACAGTGGACCCTTAGGGGGTTCCGATGCTTAGGCCTCATCTCTGTCCAAACAACTGATCAGTGCCTCAAACATGCACTGAAAAGATTTCATCATTCTGACCTCATCACCAACTGCTATTTTCTCTTGCCCAACAACCTATTCGTCTCCCTGGGGGTTAGACCCCTCAGGCATCGATTCTATTGGAGGCGTCATGCCTCCTCCCCTAGCACCCCATTGTCTGCCTATGCGACGTCCTCTAACCATGATTACCTGCATGCATACAAGTCAACTCAATTATCAAAATTATAATCCAATCATATCAACGAAAGTAGTAGCGATACCTAGTCGCAGGTTGAATTGACTCTCATATCATATGTAATGACCCCTTCGTTATGACTACAATCGAAGTAGAAGTGCAATTTTTATTTGTGTTTTTAGGGAAAGAGGGCTACAACGACAAAAATTTACCTCACCACTAATGACGAACGTAATCATGCAGTCCAAGAAACAGGCAACTATGACTTAACGCACTAGCACAGGAGAAACAGGGTGAAACATGTGTTAAAACAAGGAGAAACAACTACCCGTCTGACACAACAGGACCATGCCTACAAGCCAAGGGACAACATCCCCCTCCCATCACAATGACCTTGATGAACAAAGACTAGAACCTCAAGGCGCGTGAACCAAACGCCTGAAGGCGTTCAACCCATGTGCAAAAACAAACTTACAACACTCAACAACACTTACACAGAAGACACTGACTCTGACCAAGTTATCATTCACCACTATCCAAATAGGCCACGCCATGATCCCCTCATCAGGAATCATGATGTCCCTAGGTGATAGACGCATCAATAACCTTGGCACAATACATCCTACTTGGACCAAGGACTCTAGAAAACTCTGAAGCACTAGGAGCCGAATACTGACAGGGAGATTAAACCAAGACCCTGAGCAACAGGGCGGCAGACGCAAGAAAACTACAATCAAGGAAGAACTCAAGCCATTACATGACATCGTCAACAACCCAACCATTATCACATCTAAAACAGTCGAACTGACCATCTAGTTTAACATCAGTTACTAATATAATAGTAAGTCAATTTCAATTAGTCCATAAATTACAATTCTATATTAACATAAAAATCAACAAGTCTAATTGCAATTAGGTCAATGTACGCCAATCTAAATTAACATTAAAAGTGTATCAAGTGAGCAAGTCTAAATCATAGCTAGGTTATCAACGTACCATCAATTTAATCTTTAATGCAATCATAGTTTGGAATGACATGTAAGACATTAACACTTATTACTATATAACGTTTAACCAGTGGAAGTAGTCATTCCACTAAATGATTAGTAGATAAAACATCAGAGGCTAGGCATTAAAACTTAATATGATAACACAGGGATTTGATTGAAAGAGATATAACATTTACTCACTATACTATTACAGTATTTCCTTGAAAGTATAACATTTAATCAAATTATATGACATTGAAAAATAATACAGTATTGCCTTAATTTAGCAAGCTTAATCTCTACTTTGGTCAATACTCACTAATCTCATTTAACCATTAATCACAATCTAAATGGGCAATTCTAATTTAATCCCAAATTACAGTCTAACTATAAATTAACGATATATAACAACATTAGCTATATCAATGTAAAATGCTAAATATGACACTGGTAAACAATTAAATTACACATGCCGTCTATCTACAGTAACCGTACCAAAAATAGCTAGTTGTCCATTATTGTTAAGAAGGAAACTGTTGACCATTCACGTCACAACAACTATTATCCTGGCAGTTAACATGGCAATTAATATAGCAATTAACTTGGCCAATAACAATGTTATAGCAATTATTGTTTGGCAGTGAGATCGTTGGGTACACTCAATTTGAAGGAAGATAAAAACAATACAACAGCTGAAGGACCAACTTGTGGTCAATCCACATCAACACAGTCACAGTTTTAAAGGAGTATCGTTGTACCACACATCAACAAAATGCAATATACAAATGATGGAAAATCGTGCCCAATCAACAACACACACACTCAAAATTTAAGAGAAATTCGTTGTGCTAGACATCAACAACCACAGTCAGTGAAAATGCTACACAAATAAAGGTCAAAATGTGGTAATTAATAGGAGCTATTCTAATTACTGCACTAAGTTAATTTGGTAATTACTGGAGCAGTTTTAACGTTGTAATTTCAGTGAAGAAAACGTTTAGGGTTTTGTGATCAAATGTTGAAGACTTAGATATGAAACTCTATAAACCCAGTGATACATACACAGTAATTTCAATGACAAACAGGTTGTAAACAGTGATAAAGATATGTTCCATTTAGTGATAAAAACATTCCGATGAAGGCTGAAAAACGTTGGTAATTTCAGTCAAGTCACAGAGAATATAAAAACGGAATGGGGCAAACTATTAATTAAAAATAGAATGGTGCAACTATCAATTAAAAATGGAATGGTGCAAATAGAATGCAACAAATCAGAATGGGGCAAATTGCAGAGTTTAAATCCTTCCTTAATAAATTTGTTATTTGATTAAGGTTGCAACGCAGGTGAGAAATTATGATTTCGCTGACATACCAAACAAATCGCAGCCAGGGTTAAAGAAATCATTTTTCATTCGCATGGGGTACCCAAGCAAAAACGCAGATAGGGATCAACAAATAAAAACATTTTTCCATTCCAAGATACCAATACACAAATGCAGACATGAATTCAATTTGTTTTTCCATTCCCAAAATACCAAATATAAAAATGTAGATAGGAAACCAGTTTTTTTTTCCATTGCCAGAATACCAATACACAAATGCAGACATGAAATCAATTCGTTTTTCCATTGCTAGGATACCAAATACACAAATGCATACATGAAATCAATTCATTTTTCCATTTCCAGAATACCAAATATAAAAATGCAGATAGGAAATCAAATCATTTTTCTGTTTCCAGGAAACCAATTATACAACGCAGATTATAAATTAACCAAGAATAAAATCATCGGGTTAAAATTTATCCTTCAACAAACTACAGATTTAAAAAAAATTGTCCAAGAATAAAAACGCAGGGCCAAATGATCCATCAAGATATAAAAACGGGGTAAAAACGAGATAACGACGAGATATAAGCATGCCGAGTTTAAGGAAAAACTTCACCAACAATCACATTTGCAGGGTTAAAAACAACGCATCCGGGCGTAAGGCGAACCTTCAACCAAGGACAAACATCAAGGGTAGACGACTAATAGGTGTGTCCTTCGCTCATCATCCTTGCGCAGAAAAGTAGGGCATTGGGATCCATAGGTCTATTAACGTCGAGGCGACAACCGTAGATCAGGCTCTTGGTCGACTGCTCAGGCGAGGACTGGTGAGCTAGGGACAATGGAAAAACAACCACAAAGGTCACAATCAAAACACCACAAGGTGGTCAATACATGTGAAGAAACAAAGGCCATGGGAGTCAATCAATCATCGAGCTAAGCTAAGAAAAATTTCAGTCATCAATCTAGACAATCAGTTCACTTACCAAATTCAACATGCAGATCCAAGCATAAATCCTACAACAATCTACCATACAGAAATGAAGAGGGTGTACCATTTCCTGATCGCCTGCTCTGAGTGGATGTCCCGCATGCCTCGTGCAACTCCCGCTTACCGATTGACGAGACTTCACCGGTACCTCCCAGCCAATGCTAGGGGTACTCTTCTTCCCCCTTAGCTCCTCGAGTCGCAAAGGGGCCACACATGCTAACTAGAGAATGATCTAGCTCCCAGCTCGCATCGCAAGGCCGAGCTACCGCTCCTCACCAAGTTGGGTATCCCAACTCCCATAAGCGAAGTCAGTCAAGTAGAGATTTTCGTAGCATAACATTACGAAAATAGAGAAAGGTCCTTCATCCTTTTCCTCCCTTCATTATTTATAATTTCGAAGTCCCTTGCTTTCCTAAAATCTCATTTAATTAAAGTTTTAAAAATTAAATCGTAAAAATCCTCCCCGTACAAGTGTCACCCATCCCCTTCATTCCTCCACAAATTAATTTCTTTAATTAATTAATTTGCCTTATTGTCCTCACCCACCTAGAGTCACTCCTAGAATCACTCCTAGGTGTCCCCAAATTCTCTTACAGGTTTTAATGACTTTCCCCATTATCAATTTGCTAGTTCAGTTCTAAATTAGAATGTTCTTAATGGTAGATACCTTACTAAGTTTGACATTCTGCTTTTTCCCTTGTGTTTCCCTTTTCTTCTTATGTTTCCCTCTTTTCCTAGTTTCATAAATATTTTAGACTTCCCTCTTTCCCCTTTTCATTTAGGACTCAAATTGGCAAGTGTAGAAATTAACCCCCTTTTTCCATTTTCCCTTTTTAGTTAATAATTTTAAATTATCATAAAATAATAAAACAATTATTTCCCTTTTTTAATTTTACCCGAACATATTTTTATGAATCATTTAAATTTCTTACACCCTTCTTGTTGCAAGGTTTAATGAAGAGTATAATTATTATTTATGTTGTTTTTATTTTTATTTTGTATATATATATATTTTAAAGTTAAAATTTTACCACTAGCATAATTTAGACCTAGACCTTAAATTTTCGTGTTGGGTGACATTTTATTAGGGAAATTGTTTTAAAATTTCTTATCACATTATTCGTCCTAAGGCCATCTAGGTTCATTCAATTATCATTAACAACGCGACGTGCCCTTTAGGATGCACTAGGTGCTCCAAGGGTGCCACTCACCTCATTTGTTCCCTTGTGCGACGTGCCCTTCAGGATGCACCACATGCTCCAAGGGTGCCACTCGCCTCATATGTTCCCTTCCGCAACATGCCCTTCAGGATGCACCACATGCTCCAAGGGTTCCACTCACCTCTTGACTTAATTGGTAGACATAAAAGACCCCTGTAGTCAATACTCCGCCAAGTGAACTTGTGGGAGACTAAGGGCCTCTAAGGAATAAGGCTCCCACCTTATTATGTGCCCCTTAGAATCATCATGAGCGTTTGTCGCAGTCTTCTCTCATGGAATCGTGGGTCATCTCGAACTAGGTAAACGTTAGCCTACAGTTCGAGCCACGGTGGGAGTGCTAGTAGGTTGTGGCAGGGCTACTGTCCACACCTCTCCCTCAACATATCTCGTAGTCGTGCCTGACCCCTTTACTCCACATATGAGTCTAGTTGGCAAGCTATCATCAGACTGCATCATCAATGAATCATTTCAGAATATATGAATATCATATCTTCTAATTAGATTCACTAATATCACAGTAAAACAATCAAATCCCAGAGGTACACTCCCCAACTTGATTCAGACTGCAAGGGGTTCCATCGATGTCTCTGCATCCTCGAGGTCCAAAATCCTTCACACTCAGTAAAACTGAGTCAATAACACTTGTCTATGTCAATGCAGTAAAACAACATGTCATCAACCCATAACGCCTCATAATCAAAATCAAATGTTTTAATAGCATAATAATCTGGATCACTTGCGAGCAAGTGTCCTCAAATAATAAGTTCACTCAGTGCACCAGAGAGGGATGTTACATACAACCCCTCTTGGTCTAAACTTCGTCCCGAAGTTTCACAGTATAAGTGTCGAAATAATGTGTATCATAGTATCATAATTCTATCTATCAAACAAAAATGGAAACTGTTGGTGCATATCATATGCTTCCTCCCAATCGTCGAGTGCGGACTATAGTTGTCCCACTGGAACTTGACCTGATCTATTGTTCGACATCGTAGTTGTTGAATGCGATGATCCAAGATGAGGATCAGATCAGCCATGAGCACCCCCTCATTCAATACCTACAAGGAACTCATGTCAATAACATGTGTAGGATCACTAATATAATGTCTCAAAACAAATACATGAAAAATATCGTGCATATGAATCAAAGAATCAGGCAAGGCTAGTCGATAGGCCATGAGCCCCTTTCTCTCCACAATCGAAAGTTCCCACAAACCTAGGAGAGAGTTTAGCTCCCTTTCCAAACTTTATAGAACTCTTATGTAGTTTAACCTGTAAGAAGAATCGATCGTCGACCTCGTAACTATGGTTAGCATGATGCGCATCGACATAACTCTTATGACGATCCTGCGTTTCTTTAATCCTTTGTCTTATTGTTTGCATTTTCTCGTCCATTTCTTGGATCGCTTCAGGTCCCACCAGGACCCTATCCTTAAGCCAATCCCAACTCAAAGGCGTTTGACACGGTTGCCCATAAAGAAACTCGAAAGGCACCATCTTAATGGTTCTTTGGTAACTGTTGTTATAAGAGAATTCCACCGGTGGAAAGAATTCTTCCCAATGCTTTTGTTGGTCCATTACGTACATGCACAACATGTCTTCCAAGGTCTAGTTCGTTCGTTCAGTCTTCCCGTCAGTCTTCGGGTGATACGTTGTACTGAATTTAAGTTGTGTTACCAAGGCCTCATGGAAACTCATCCAAAATCATCCAATAAACACCGATCCTCAATCAGATATAATCCTCTTAGGCACACCATGTAGCCTCACAATCTCACTGATGAAAACTCTAGCTATGCTAGGTGCCTAATATGTTGTATGCATAGGAATAAAGTAAACACTCTTCATCAGAGTTTCTACTACTACGAAAATCGAGTCATGTCTCCTTGGCGTCAGTGACAATCCAACAATATAATCCATCGAAATAACCTCCCATTTCGATTTTAGAATAGCGTGTGGTTGTATTAATCTTGTTGGGTGTCTATGTTCAACCTTTACTTGCTGACATTCTAGACATCTGGCCACATAGTTGACTATGTCTGCCTTCATTCCCTTCTATAAGAATAAGGGTTTAAGGTCCTCCCTCATCTTTGTGACTCCTAGGTGAGCCATGTAAACTGCTCTATGAGCCTCGCTTAGGATCAACATCCTCAACTTGTCTTTCGGTGGTACTTAAATCCAATTTTTAAACCTCAATAAACCATCGCTATCAAACAAAAAGCTTTCAAATCTTGGTACCATCATTGTGTTTTGTTTGATAAAACCCTCAACCTTTTGGTACCAGTCATCGTCACTCTGTAAAGTTAGAATCTTTTCATGTAGATTCATCTAAAGAGGAAAAACCTAAAATATGCATGGTATCTGACTCAATGCATCTGCCACCCGGTTCATTGTTCCTTTTATGTAAGTAATCTTAAAGTCATACTCGCTAAGCAATTTCGACCAACGTCGTTGTCACGTGTTCAGGTCTCTTTGCGTAAAGATGTGTTGTAGTCCACAGTGTCAGTCTTTAGTTCAAATTTTCATCCAACAAGGTAGTGTCTCCAAACCTTCAAGGCATATACGATGGCTAACAACTCCAAATCATGTGTCATGTAGTTCTCTTGATGCCTTCTTAGTTTCCTCAAGATGTAAGCAATCACTAGTCTGTTTTGCATCAGGACTCCGCCTAAGCATTCCTTGGATGCATCAATGCATACCAAGAAGTCCACGTCCATGTCAGGGACCTTTAGTATCGGTGTTGTTGTCAACAACTCCTTGAGCCTCTGAAATGCTTCCGCACATTTCATTGTCCAAACAAACTTCTTGTTTTTCTTCTGCAATTTTGTGATTGGATTTTCTATATTCAAAAATCCCTCGACGAACCATCGATAGTATCCTACTAAACCCATGAAGCTACGCACTTCCGTGACATTCATCAACGTAGGCCATTCCATAATAGCCTTGACCTTGGTTGGATCCATAGCGATGCCTTCATCGGAGATGACATGCCCTATGTGGTGAATCTTTGATTGATAAAATGAACATTTGGACAACTTCCCATACAATTTGTGCTCTCAAAAACACTATAGTACCAAGAGTAAGTGCTCCACATGCTCCTCCGTCATCCGAGAGTAAATCAAAATATCATCAATGAATACTTGGAAGAACTTGTCCAAGTACTTGTGGAACACCCTGTTCATCAAACTCATAAATACCCTTGGGGCGTTTGTCAGTCCAAACGGTAAAACAATAAACTCGTAATGTCCAAAACTTGTCTTAAAGGTGGTCTTAGGGACGTCATCTTCCTTAATCCGTAACTGGTGGTATCCTAATCACAAGTCGATATTTGAGAACATCATCGCGCCCTTCATTTGATCGAACAGATCATCAATCCTCGGTAATGGATACTGATTCTTGATCGTTTCCTTGTTCAACTGACGCTAGTCAATGTAGAGCCTCCACAACCCATGCTTCTTTCGTAAGAAAAAAACAGGTGCACCCCATGGTGACACACTTGGATGTATCAGTCCCAGGTCCAACAATTCTTTCAGTTGCATTCTCAATCCTGTAAATTTGGGGTCGACTTCCGCTAAGGCGTTCTAGATATCAGTTTAGTTCCCAGTTTTAGGTCTATAGTAAAATCCAATTCCGTCTCCGGCGACATCCCAGGTAGTTCCTCCGGAAATACGTCTGCAAACTCTCTCACCACCGAACGGTGTTCTAGACCTTCCGCTACTCCCTTCTCATTTAACGCAAGGATCGCATAAAGTTTACACCCATTGTGCATGCTCTTCCATAGCTGCAAGGAAGAGATGAACCTCAGGGAAAATCCCTGGTTCTGACCTACAGTCACTCATATTTGTCACTCATCATCGACCAAGATCAACCATTTCATCTTACAATTGAGTATCACCTCATGCGATTCCAACCTGTCCATACCAATAACGATGTCATAAGATCCTAAGATCGTGACGTATAGGTTGGCCTTGGTGACAAACTCTCCCAGGTTAAGGGTACAGCTTGTAACCTTTCCTCCAAGCTTTTGTTTGGCTCTAGAAGCCATCTCTATGAAGCTAAACTTGTCCTATTCGACTGCCTTTACCTTAATATTTTTTAGCACTGCATGAGAAATGAAACTCCTAGTAGCACCGGGATCTATCAAAATACTAAGGGTCTGGTTAGCGACGTTACCTGTCATCTCGAGCACAGTCGACTGATGCTCTACCTGGTGGTTATTCACCATTCCATGAATTCGATAGGCCTTGCCCATATCTCCCACGGTAGTGGTTCTAGATGATATGGACAGTCTAGTCCTCTCCACTTGGCAGTCGCATTAATAGTGTGGCTCCCCACATGTCCAATACCCCTTCTTCGGTCCAATACTCCTAGTACCTGAAGTAGAAGATGACGACCCACCAACTTGGAATCCTAGTCTGTTCTGCTGAATAGGCCTAAATTGTTACTACTGTAGTCGATGATGATGTTGATGTTGTGGTCCTCGATAAGGTGTTCGCTGCTGAGGTGTCGGTTTCCAAAGTGTAGTGAAATTGGATCCCCTCTAGAAGCCACGATACCCTGGCATATGCCTGGCTGGTGTCTGATGTTGTTTTTCACCAGATGACACCTTCCCTGTTTGTCTCGCTGAAGTCCTAGTCTGACCCCCACTGATAAGCTCCTCCTCTTCTATGAGGGCCTTCTTGACGACATCATGCAAGGTTTGAGGCATCAAAATCCTAACCTTTGCACATATGTTGTCATTAAGGCCAAACATGAACCTGTTGACCTTAAGTTTCTCAGTGATAAGATGCAGAGCATACTGGAGAAGCTCCATAAAATGGGCCTTGTACTCAGGAACCATACGACCACCCTTTCGTAAGGCGTTGAACTCATTGAGCTGACGCTCAATGAATTCCTTTGATAGGTATCTCTCTCTGAAACATTCCTTGAACAGTTCCCATGACACGTCTTCGACGACCATGTTCAACTACGGTAGGAGAATCTTCCACCATAGAAGAGAGTTTCCTTTCAATTGGAAGACCACCATGCGGACCTTCATGTTGGAGGTATAATCATGAAGTGCAAAGCACATTTCCATATTCTCCAACCATGCCTCGGCGACTGCATCATCCGGGGCACCATAGAACTAGGGAAATTTAACCTTCTTGAGCTTCCGGTGAATGCTATCAATACTAAATGGAGTGCGTGGTGGACCCTCAGGGGGTGCCGACACTCTGGCGTCATCTCTATCCAAACGGCTGATTAGTGCCTTAGACATGCACTAAACATATCTCATCATTTTGACCACATCACCAACTAATATCTCCTCTTGGCCCACAACCTATTCGTCTCCCTGGGGGTTAGACCCCTCAAGCGTGGATGCTACTGGAGGCATCACACCTCTCCTAGCACCTCGTCATCTACCTCTGTGGCGTCCTCTAACCATGATTACCTACACACATACAATTCAACTCAATTAACAACATTATAATCAAATCATATCAACGAAAGCAGTAGCAATCCCTAGTCGTGGGTTGAACCGACTCTGATACCATATGTAACAACCCCTTCGTTACAACTACAAGCGAAGAAGAAGTGCAATTTTTTTTGTGTTTTTAGGGAAAGAGGGATGCAACGACAACAATTTACCTCACCACTGATGATGAATGTAAGCATGCAGTCCAAGCAACATGCAACTATGACTCAATGCACTAGCACAGGAGAAACGGGGTGAAACATGCATTAAAACAAGGAGAAATGACTACTCACCCGACACAACAGGACCCCGCCTACAAGCCAAGGGACAACATCCCCCTCCCGACATAATGACCTTGACAAACAAATACTAGAACCTCAAGGCATGCAAACCAAATGCCTGAAGACGTTCAACCCGTGCGCAAAAAAAAAATTACAATGCCTGACAACACTTACGCGGAAGGCACTAACTCTGGCCAGGTTATCATTCACCTCTATCCAAATAAGGCACGCCATGATCCCCTCATCAAGAATCATGTCGTCCCTAGGTGATTGACACATCAATAACCTTGGCACAACACATCCTATCTGGACCAAGGACTCTAGAAAACTCTGACGCACTAGGAGTTGAATACTGATAGGGAGACTATACCAAGATCCCAAGCAACAGGGTGACAGACGCAAGAAAACTACAATCAAAGAAGAACTGAATCCATTACGTGACTTCGTCAACAACCCAACCATTATCATGTCTAAAACAGTCAAACTGATCATCAAGTTTAACATCGGTTACTAATCTAATAGTAAATCAATTTCAATTAGTCCATAAATTACAATTCTATATTAACATAAAAATCAACAAGTCTAATTGCAATTAGGTGAATGTACGCCAATCTAAATTAACATTAAAATCATATCAAGCGATCAATTCTAAATCATAGTTGGGTCATCGACCTACCATAAATTTAATCTTTAATGCAATCATAGTTTGGAATGATGTGTAAGACATTAACACTTATTACTATATAACATTTAACCAGTAGAACTAGTCATTCCAGTAAATGATCAGTAGATAAAAGATCAGAGGCTAGGCATTAAAACTTAATATTATAACACAGTGATTTGATTGAAATAGATATAACATTTACTCACTATAGTATTATAGTATTGCCTTGAAATTATAACAATTAATCAAATTATATGACATTGAAAAATAATACAGTATTGCCTTGATTTAGCAAGCTTAATCTCTACTTTGGTTAATACTCACTAATCTCATTTAACCATTAATCACAATCTAAATGGGCAATTCTAATTTAATCCCAAATTACAATATAACTATCAATTAATGATATATAACCACATTAGCTATATCAATGTAAAATGCTAAATATGACATTGGTAAACAATTAAATTACACATGTCATCTATCTACGGTAACCATACGAAAAATAGCTAGTTGTCCATTATCATTAAGAAGGAAATTGTTGACCATTCACGTCGCAACAACTATTATCTTGGCAGTTAACATGGAAATTAATATAGAAATTAACTTGGCCAATAACAATGTTGTAGAAATTATTGTTTGGCAGTGAGATCGTTAGGTACACTCAATTTGAAGGAAGATAAAAAAAACACAACAGTGGATGGACCAACTCATGGTCAATCCACATCAATGCAGTCACAGTTTTAAAGGATTATCGCTATACCACACATTAGAAAAACACAATATACAAATGATGTCGAATCATGCTCAATCAACAACACACGCACTCAAAATTTAAGGGCAATTCGTTGTGCCACACATCAGCAACCACAGTTAGCCAAAATGCTACACAAATAAAGGGAAAAACGTGGTAATTAATAGGAGCTATTCTAATTACTGCAATAAGTTAATTTGGTAATTACTGGAGTAGTTTTAACGCTGTAATTTCAGTGACGACCATGTTGAGGGTTCAGTGATCAAATGTTGAAGGCTTAGAGATGAAATTCTATAAACCAAGTGATACATGCACAATAATTTTAGCGGAAAACAGGTTGTAATCAATGATAAAGTTATCATACATTTAGTGATAAAAACACGTTGATGAAGGCTGAAAAACATTGGTAATTTCAGTCAAATCACAGAGAATATAAAAATGGAATGGGGCAAACTGTTAATTAAAAATGGAATGGTGCAACTGTCAATTAAAAATGGAATGGTGCAAATGGAATGCAGCAAATCATAATGGGGAAAATCGCAAAGTTTAAAGCCTTCCTTAATAAATTCGTTGTCTGATTAAGGTTGCAACACAAGTGAGCAATTATGATTTCACCAACATACCAAACAAATCACATCCAGGGTTAAAGAAATCATTTTTCATTCGCATGGGGTACCCAAGAAAAAATGTATACAGGGATCAACAAATAAAAACGTTTTTCCATTCAAGGATACCAATACACAAATGCACACATGAATTCAATTCATTTTTCCATTGCTAGAATACCAAATATAAAAATGCAGAAAGGAAACCAAATCATTTTTCCATTGCCAGAATACCAATGCACAAATGAAAACATGAAATAAATTCGTTTTTCCATTGCCAAAATACCAAATACACAAATGCAAACATGAAATCAATTTGTTTTTCCATTGCCAGAATATCAAATATAAAAATGCAGACAGGAAATCAAATTGTTTTTCCGTTTCCAGGATACCAATTATACAACGCACATTATAAATTAACCAAGAATAAAAGCGTTGGGTTAAAATGTATCCTTCAACAAACCGCAAAGTTAAAAAAAATTGTCCAAGAATAAAAACACAGGGTCAAATGATCCATCAAGATATAAAAACGGTGTAAAAATGAAATAACAACAAGATATAAGCATGTCGGGTTTAAGGAAAAAGTTCGCCAACAATCACATTTGCAAGGTTAAAAACAACGCATTTGGGCACAATGCGAACATTCAGCCAAGGAAAAACATCAAGGGTAGATGGCTAACAGGTGTGTCCTTCACTCATCATCCTCTCACAGAAAAGAATGCATTGAGATACATAGTTCTATTAATGCCGAGGCGGTGGCCGTAGATCAACCTCCTGGTTGACTGCTTAGGCGAGGACTAGTGAGCTAGGGATGAAGGCAAAAGAACCACAAAGGTCACAATAAAAACACCACAAGGTGGTCAATACATGTGGGGAAACAAAGGCCATGGGAGTCAATCAATCATCGAGCTAGGCTAAGAAAAATTTCACTCATCAATCTAGACAATCAATTCACTTACCCAATATAATGATCCCAAGCCAAATTCTTTCTTGGAATCACTAACTACTACTAATTTATTGAGTTATTAAGTGCATACAAGATTCATCAACACATGGAGATCACA
>SNQJ01S0119678.1:0-27310 GCA_010110895.2 Picea sitchensis
TGTGAAGAATTTCATTCACATATTCAAAATGTCTATTCTTCTAGTTGTGAACATGAAATTCTTTCTATTGTTGTTGTTCAAGAGGAAGATCTTCATAATACAAATGATTATAATGAGAATTATATATCTGTAGATGCATCAGACCTTATCTCTGTTGCACATGCTGCTTTTGATTTGTATGAAGAATCAGTTATAAAAGAGGATTGCTCTCAAATTTTGAAAGAGGTTTCTTATGATAGTTTTTCGCCTATAACGGATGAGAAGGATTTGAAGATGGATTGTTTTTCTTTGCTATACACGAAGGTTTCTTGTTCACCTATATTTGATAAGTATGCAGACGAAGCAGATCAGATTCTTACATTAGATTTTGCTGACTTGAAGAGAAGCCCTCCTATATATAACAGTTATGAATTTGATGTTGATGAAGAACAATATTGTGAAAAAATTAGCCATCTGGAAACTCCCGCAGCATACATCAAAAAGTCATCTACAGAAATCAACAGTTTTGCATGCACCATACTTGAACATAGATCTGCAGACAACAACAAACAATTCATCATAAACAATGCAGTTAGTTTGTAGACCTGTTCAGATTTACACGCAGTTGAAGGTGGCAGCCATTCTCGGAAGAAGGGTATGTAGAGATCTTATGATGATCAGTCGAAGCAACAGGAAGAAGTGTTTTCTTACAGTGTCATTGATCCTTTTGCTAATTATCTAGAGTTTTCGAGCAGCATAAATGTTAAATTGCTCTTGTCAAACAAAGGTTGGTTCTGCTGCCCTTTCAAACTCTATTTCTGTATGCTATGGTTTCTAATATTTTTCGAGTCAAGATCAAGCATGATATCAGTAGATCGGTTTCTCACTTGGCTGCATTGGAAATCCAGTTTTACTTGATCAATCTACCTCTACTGGTTAGAATAGGACTAGACAGAAAAATAAGCTCTTCATATGAGCAGTTAGATCTTTTTCAGTTTTGTTCAGTTCATGAATAAGCAGAGCAGGCTGCATGAAAGCTACAGGTTTGCTAGAGGTTTAGCACCATCATTTTGAGTGATAGAATGAGTCAAAAAATTCAATTTTGTGAATCTTGGTCTTCAAAATCTAAAATTGCAGGGTGTTGACTATTTATGGCCCTGAGGATGAGATCATTCCTGTCACGAATGCTTTTGAATTTGATAAGCTTATATCAAATCATGTTCTTCAGGTTCTGGATGAAACTGATCATTATTACAATTTCCATCAAGAAGAGTTGACACCTGTTGTCCTAAGTTTCATAAAGTCTGATTAAGAGAGGCCTAAAAACAGGAATACAAACTATTGGTTTGCATAGAGCAAATGAAGATAATGGTATTTGTCAAACGAAGGTTGGTTCTGCTGCCCTTTCAAACTCCATTTCTGTATGCTATGGTTTCTAATATTTTCCGAGTCAAGATCAAGCATGATATCAGTAGATCAGTTTCTCACTTGGCTGCATTGGAAATCCAGTTTTACTTGATCAATCTGCCTCTACTGGTTAGAGTAGGATTAGAGGTGAAAATGCTCTTCTTATGAGCACATAGATCACTTTAGTTATTATTGAATAAGTAGAGCAGGCTGCATGAAAGCTACAGGTTTGCAGAGGTATCAGTGCTAAAGGCTTAATGACTCCATGCCTAAAAACGCACTAGTATTTTGATCGGTATTATCATCACTCTTCAAATGATATCGTTTTCCTCAGTTTCTTTCCATCGTCTTCAGCTCCATATTTTCCATCAAGCTCCTGATAGATTATGATTATTCCAGATCCTTATGACATTTCCATAACCTGCATTCCGAAATTCTTGTTAGTATCGCTTAAGACAACTTAGGTATTATTGAGTTTTTTGTAAAATTTATTAAAGCAAGAGTGGTGTGTGCTTTAGTGTCAAACTATCATACACTACACAAAGCCAAAGGTTGAGTTAAAACCACAAGCCTAACTCTCATACTAAGTCCAAATTCAATACCACAATTGAAATCCCAAAGCCCAGCATAAGTGTCAAGCCCAATACCAACCATTTGGACATTTTTGCACCTTTATTGTTTTCCCCTGTAACTGGAAATGCAGTCTTTGTACAAGAATATTATTTTGGTGATTGCAACATCATGAACAATATGATTTTGACAAGATGGGTCATAGTGCACAGGTGAATATTATTTGTGGAAATTGTTCAAATAAAGCTACTTGCAGAGATGGATATGGTTGCATTTGTAATGTGACATATGATACAAGTTGTAGAGAAGTTCTACTTGGACAATGGAGTTTCAGCAGAAACAACTTGGGATTGCATGCTTTTTCTGGGGTTCTCATGAAACTGGCAAAATGCTGCAGCAGAGGAAATTAGATTCGAATGGGGTCGCTCTTTAAAGGTGATAAACTGTGCGCAACTAGTAACAAGAGAAAACAGTAATGAGACAAGCTCTAGCATTTGCTCTGTGTTTAAAGATGCCCAATCAAGCAAGGGATAAAAACATTTTGTCTGAGTTGTCTCTTCAGTGTCCTCTTCTGCTGACCAAGAAGATAGCATTGAAGATAATATCTCTGATGCTAGTGAATCTGAGGTTTGCTGCATCTGCCTTGATCAATTGTGTACCATTGAGGTTCAGAACTGAGTCCATCAAATGTGTTCTCTCTGTACTCTAACACTCTGTTGTCACAATAAACCTAATCCTACCTCAGCGTATTCTCCTCCTCTAGCTTTCCCTTTATGTCGCATAAGCATAGCTCATACACAAAAAGATATCATCAGGGGTTCAAGGACAAGAGATCGATCAATTGTATTTTTGGATGAGTGTCACGTGTATGTGGTTGGGAGACCCTTTGAGGTTCAAGGTCATCCAAGGCAGTATATTTCACAGTACTTGGGGCATCAAGGGTGTCCCGAGATGCCATTTGAAGATACTTCAGGAGATGCATCCCAGGAAGATGAAACTAGCACCTCTTCTGATAATCAGGATTCAAACGAAGATGGCAATAGTTATCTATGATGATTTCAGTCGCCCAAAGCCTATGACTATCTTCTGGTTTAAAGTGGCCCAAAGCATAACTGCTCGACCAATGAAGGGAACGCTCACTGGCCCAATAACAGTTTTGAACTGGTCTTTCATCAACCAAGATCTGGAACTCGCATGCAAATTGCCTTGGCCATCATGGATGAGGTGGAAGATCTAGAAGCGGGAAAAATTCAGGTGCCGAAAATCACGACTATTGGCTAAGATTTCTTGGTCATTATTGCAGTTGGTTATGACATAATCGCCCAAAAATCCTCTATATGCTCGGGTCAGTCATCGTTGAGTTGAGTATGGCTTAAAATTTCATCTGCATTTTAAGATTGCATGCGGATCTTATGGAGAATCAGTTGTTGAGTTATAGTACTATACGCCGCGTGAAGGTGTTGTGACAATTGTTCCTGAAAATGCCTATAAGAGATGTAGTTTCATGGAATTCAATAATTTCGAGATATGCCTTGCATGGGTATGGCAAGGAGGCTCTGAAAGTCTTTGACCAAATGCAGTTAGTAAACGTAAAGCCAAATGATGCCACATTTGTTGGTGTTCTATCTGCATGTAGCCATGCAAGTTTAGTTGATAAAGGGCTGCAGTAATTTGATTCCATGAGGCAAGAATATTCAATTACACCTACAGAAGATCACTATGGCTGCGTAATAAGTCTTCTTGGTCGTGCTGGATGCCTGGATGAGGAAGAGGAAATTATCAACAACATGCCTTTTGAGCCACCTCTTAGTGTATTGGGAGAATTGCTAGGCACCTGCAGAATTCATAAGAAAACAGAACTAGGAAAACATGTGGCAGAACGCATTTTTAAGATGGAACCAAAAACTACTGCACCATATATTGACCTCTCAAATATATATGCGGCTGATGGCAGATGGAATGATGTAATAGATGTGAGAAAATGTATGAAATACAAGGCAATAAAAAAGAATCCTGGATGCAGTTGGGTTGAGGTGAAGAATAGGGTGTATACATTCCCGACGGGAGATCAATCACATCCAGAGACAGAAAATATCTATGTAGTATTGGAAGGATTGGTAGAGTGGATGCTATTCTAAATTGGAGAACATGGGTCTAGTGCCAATGATGGAACTAATCGTAGTTGGAAACAATACGACGAAGAGGAGGAGAGGTTTTCCAGCATGTTTGACAGAAAAACATGCTGGAAAATATAGTGGACAAATTGAGAAGTGAGACTGATGTGTCATATTTATTTCTAAAACCTGTATCGAAGAAGGATGCCCCTCACTATTTTGAATATGTGAAGCATCCAATGGATCTCTCTACAATCAGGCATAAGGTTAAGAAACTTGATTACAAAAATAGAGAAGAATTTCGACAGGATGTTGTTCTAATTGTAGATAATGCACATACATACAATGATGGGCCGAAACCCAGGAATTCCTCCTCTTGCAAATCGACTTCTTGAGATTTGTGATGATCTCTTAGAGGAAAACGATGCCGATTTGACAGAAGCAGAATCTGCAGTGGAGAGAATTTAGATGGTTTGAAGTACATATGTGCAACATTCCAACTAGTTCTCTTTCAGATCAAAATGATACATGCATAGAGTCGGTGGCATAATTTGGTGGCCATTTTGCACTATCCGGTATAAAGGCTTCCTATCCATTACATATCTAATTTTCAGGTGATACTTTGAGATATTTCTTTATGTAAAGAGGCATTCTTTTTCTCAACTTCACATTAGAAATTAGAATATCATAATCCTTTCCATGCATGTGGGCATCAAAGAGATTAAACTCCTGGCCATCAATGTAAATTAAAAAATGATCCTTTGGTTAAATGTTCTGAGTTTATTCCCAGATTTCAGCCACTAATTGATAAAATTAAGCAATATCTTGACAAGGCTTAAAGATACAAAGTTCCAAGATGATGTTATGGTTTTGCCATTGGCAGGTATGGAGGCAATTTTATCCAGTGATGAATTGCAAATGGCTTCAGAAGATGCAGTCTATGATTTTGTGCTGAAATGGGCAAAGGCACATTATCCCAAAATGGAAGAGAGAAGGGACGAGACGGTGTTCATCTTTTGATATCCTTACTGGGATTATCCACTGAATAGCAACAAGAATATGATGTTGCTTTGCTTTCTATTTTATCTATGGAAGTTGATGATGTGTTGGTAATACCTCCTCTCGTGCAACCGTTGGAAACAGGCTATGTTAAAGCAAAAGAAGTTGTTCCACTTGTATTGAAAAATTTGTGCTGTCATAGTGAAAATATTCGTGCTTGTGTCCAAGGTACATAAGTTGTTCCAGCACTCTTACACCTAATATAAAATACTAGGATCTACTCCCCGAATAAGGTGCCTAAGGGCCTCTGCAGTAGTTTTTGGCACCTAATTCGGGAAGCAGATCCTAGTAATTTATATCAGTTGGGGGCTTACTTTTGGGAGATCATACGTATCAAAATGGCTGTGCTTGAGGTGTGTGGTTGTTTGCTTTCATTTACATCTCATAGAAACCTTCTACATGAGAGAAACCGGCCGCTAACAGAGTCTTCCAAATGGCCCTGGAAATGCTCAGCTCTTCAAATGAGGATATCCAAAGGATCCCAAGACTTTCACAGATTGGATGATGGCAGCTCATGTCAATGTTTGCCGACATTGAACCATTCCACAAACAACAAAACACTGAGGTCTTTTTCTTTTGCATGTAACCTAGATTCATCCAACATTTTTTGGGTAGTTATTTTGGTGGTTTAAAGGGAGTCTGTGTGCTCATTAACCAATCAAAAGGTCAATGACTCCATGCCCACGCTAAAGGCTATCGAACTACTAGCTTTGGTCACCTCACAGTGGAGATGCCCATCCCGCTGGAGCCAATCGTTAACTCCCAAAATATAATCATTACTCTGGCTCCGTTTTATGGTGGATAGCATGGCTATCGATAGTTTCCAATTCATTGTTGATCTTTTTAGTCAAGAAAACTTAAGTTTTGTTTGACCCATAAAAGTCTTCTTTTAAAAATTTTATCTTACACTTTCATCGCCTAACGGTGTCCAAAAGTTGAGCCGCAGCCGCTGAGTGCATGCTTTCTCGCAAATTTTAAGGAACAAGCCAGCTATCATGCTTATTGAAAGTGCATGCTTTCCATACCAGAGTGCTTTTTCACAAAGTCGCGCGCGGAGGAAAGTCAAGATTATCAACAGCCAACAGAGGCTGTACTCCCGTGTTGGCAACATCAAATCAAATCTTTGGTTCCATATCAGACATTGTTCACAAAAGACCGCTTAGAGTTTTGAATTGCAAATGGAAAGAATGGATACTCAAATCCTATGTGGAACTTTTCAATCCTTCCCAAGATCCAAATGAATATATTAAAACACCATTGGATATCTTATATTCTAGATGTCGATCGACTATTCACACATGAAAACGGATTTTTGGTGACCAGAAATTGATTTTGAAATCAGCCCGCTTTCAACAATGCAAATTGATATTTTATGACCAGTTAGCTATGGAAAGTGGCTACTTTCAACAAATAAGTAGAGTGCATTTTTCAGTGTGTGCATTGTTGAAAGTCAAGCCACGCCGTAATAGTCAAATTTTCATTTTATCAAGAATTTTGGGTTTGAATGGTTTGAATCCTTCTTCTATAAGCTGGCTATGAATTATCAAATCAAAATCTAAGGCCATTCTTGGAGATGAAAGTCAAAATGGCATTTTTTGACTAGATTTAGCGATTTTCAAGGCAAAATGATAGGATTTTGGCACATCATCAAATCTAAATTCCTACTAAAGGATAGATCAAAGAGCCTTGGGCTAGGGCTACACTTCATCAACTTTCAACCAATGTTTGAAGACCAAGAGGTAGAGGTTGACCTCATCTTGAGGATCTTCCTTATCTTTGTGAATTAGTTTTGACTTTCTATTTTAGAATATCAGATCCATTATTTAGGATCTGAAAACTGCATTGTAAGAGGTACATAAACCAAAGACATTTGAGTTCTAAGGGTTCATTTTGGATAGAGTAATTGGCCATTGTACTCAGACTTTTTATGCTAATACAGATCATGTGTTCCTTTCAATTTTGTTTGTCAACTTTCCATCTTTCTTCTGCATTATTATCTGGGTTGTCAAGCTTTGAATGGTTGATATCCCATTGTTTAGCTCATAGCTTGATAATAAGTCTTTGATTGTCTCTAGACTCAAGAATTGTAATGGTTTAGTTACAATCTTTTCTCACCCACTTTAAAGCTATCTCATTACTAATCAATCTTTGAGAGCACTGCCTATTTGTTTATCATTTTCATGTTTGAATGCTATAAGTTATATTGAGTTGTCCCATTGATCCACATTCACAAAATACAAAACATTCATTTCTGTTACCAAGCACTGGCCCCAAGAACCACGTGAGGGTTTCTTGGAGAGATAATGCCTACCAATAAGGATAATAATAACGAATGACAAGGGATTGGTGAGATGGATTCTTACTTCTTGGTATAGACATTAGGATCAAAATGGCATCTAGAAAAATCCGCGTGTCAATAAGAAAGTTTCCATTTTGGCATACCAAGATCTAGGAGCTTTTAAGACCATAAAGATATTTCAAAGAAAAAACAAGGCTAGAGTCATTCGGGACATATCCAGAGGTTTTTCCATGTAGATTTATTCTTGCAAATCCCTATGCAAGAAGGCTTGATTTAATCCATCTAATGGACCTCCCATTTATTGAGGAAGAAAGAAAGAACAAGGAGGGGATGGAATTCATTTTGGCTACGTGAGAAGTGGGGTTTCATTTATAGTCAATTCCTTCAACTTGGGAAATCCTGTGGCAATTAACCAAGCCTTGTCTTTTCAACACTTCCATCTTATGCATACTTAGTTATGTAGACCCATTTACATCCGACAAGTTTTCCTTGAAGAGGTACAAGATCCCAAGTATTGTTTGTCATTAAAGAACAATACTTTCATTCATTGTTGTATCCCATCTAGATGACCTGAATCTTCTGAAATGTTTATGGATCATGATTCTCTCAAACTTGAGCCAAAAAAAGAGAAGAGGCCTCGCTGGAACGAGAACGCAGTCCGTGACGCTAACTAAGGATCACCTATAAGATCACTATTTTCTTCTCGTGTTGAATGGACCAATATAGGAAGCGATGGTGTTGGTATTGGTTCAAGTTCAATGGACTCATCTTGGGGAAGGTGAGCAGTTGCAGGTGGATTTTCATCCTCACTTTCATCATCTAAAAGAAGAAAATAGAATAGAAATGATGAAGGCACAAACAGTCAAGATGGCTCAAGCAAGTCAAGAAGGCACAAGTCACAAATTTAGGTCATGGGCAGCAAGTGATTTTAAGAACCCCCAAAATTTATATGTATAATAAATGGGCTAATCCCCATGATACATAGGAAAAATGAAGGCTATTTTATCAATAATATAATATGTATATATAATTTTTTGGCAAATCTTTATTCAATTATATATCTTAAAAAATTCATGACTCACCAATTATAAAATCTGGTAAAATCATAGTGACCTTTCACGACTATAAAACCCTACATTCAATTAGTTAGTTTATTGAATGTAGGGTTTTATAATTGCACAATGAGTTAGACAATTTACTAGTCCAATATAATGAGTTGGACAATTTTAAGTTTTGATAATGAAGTTTACAGTTGCCCAAAACTTATTCCCAAATGTTACTAGTGAAATATTAACTTGGCATTGTCATATATAAATCAAATCAAATGTTAGTATATAACTAAAATATAGTCAAGGCAACAACCAAATGTAAGCATCGGTTCTATTTTATACTTAAACTATCAATAAATTCCATATAATATGCTTTTTTTCCATTTCAGTGCGTTATTGTAATTCCTTTCTTACTTTCTCCCTTCCCCTCTTTCTTCCTCGCTTGGAACTATCAATATTACTAATTTGTACTCCTAAAAACTAGTTTCAGTATATTTAAATTCATAAATTTCAAGATATTACAAATATCATAACCAATGAATAAGGAATAGATTGTTTCAAAAGGGTGCAAAGTTGGCCTTCATTATGTGTGCTAAATGGTCTCTAAGACACTTTGGATCAAAAACATTGAATTGAAAGAATTGACATTTGCCAACTTTAAAATGTAGCATGCAATAAAGAAAGGAATTGCTCTTTTCCGCAAAGTGCAAACTTGGCATGTTTTCATCCTCAATTTGATTAATCAAATACCACTTACTACACCATACACAAGGGTAATAATTCTAATCCAACATACCTTTTTCATCCCATACACAAGAATAACAAGCTTAAGCCACTAAATCTTCAATAGCGAACCTTTCCTTAAAATGTATTGAATTCTCCATGACATTGATCAAGCATCCATTTTGTAAGCATGTAGAGACATTATTCAATATCTAGTGCCTCGTGTAGATACAAAGATAGGAAGGTGCATTATCAAAGTTGCATGGTTGCATTAGTAGTTGCTTGTTGTCTCAGATCATCTATGATTGTTTTCTCAAAATCATCCCGAGTATAGGGACATGTCACTTCCAACATTCTCATGAACTTCGAAGAAAGTCCCATCTCATCCCATTTTTGTTTTATTAGCAATGTTTCCAAGTAAAATGGTGATCTAGGTGGCAGTTAAGGATTTTTTATAATAGCCCTGAATTTAGAAGTTTCAAGTCAAATATGAAAATCACATGGTTTGATCCTTTCCTAACTATTGTTTTTTGGGTCCATATCACTTTCCACATTATATAGCCCAACCATAGCTTCCCAATAAGCTATATTGCATCTTAATCAATATAGATGATCACAAGTTGATAGTGGAGTTCACCCCTTGTGGGATACGTATTTGGGTTCACTTCCAATGAGTGATCGGTCATCAAAGATTCATATCTGATGGGTCACAATCGGCTCTGCAAACATGTGACTAAAAAAAGAAAACTCTGATGTTTTTGCACAATCAAAGTGCAACCAAGTGCCAAATTTGGTTTTTGGAGAGGCATGTTGATCCTTTCTGTAGATGAATATATGGATTGGAGTATGGAACATGGTGATTTATCTCTGATACACTTTATCAAATTAATACTCTCTGCTAAGGGTTTCTTAAATGTGGTTTTTTTTCTTCTAATGGAGGTAAGGTGTTCCTCTAAAATCGACACTTGCATAATAATTCTAGGCACTTGAATACTAAGTATCAGGACACTAAGGATAATGTGAAGGACAATAACTAAAGAATGTTGTGGAAAATATGTTGAAGGAACATCAATCTGAGACAGGGGTTGTGATAATGTTTAACATAAGTGAATCCAATCATCAACTCATTGTTTAGGAGGTAAAATGTCAAGGTTTTAGCTCACTATCAGAAGTTGAAAATGATCCAAGGTTTTTTCAATGTTAGGACTGATCATGTTTAGCTTATTGTGATGGGCCATGTTCATCTTGTTAATAGTGAGTTGAATCACTTGAGAATAAGTGGTGCATGCAACATGGAAACAAATTATGGAGGTGGAAGCTTTGTCAAGTAGGCTATATTTATTGCAAGAGGATTGTAAAGTGTTTGGAAGAGATTGGAGCACCTGTCACCCAACCATAGGCCAAACCAATTTCCGAAAGCACCTTAACCTTGACAGATAATCATTTTGAAGCAAACCCTAGGCTAAATAGCCAAACAAGATAGCACACCTCTCCAGTGGATAGTTCACCAAGAAAGAATAACCAGAAGAGCCCAAGGAAAGTCCAAACCATAACCAAGAGAGAACTCACCAAACCAAAATCATTAGTTGCAAAGAAATTGCTAAATTTCTTTCTCCAAACTTGCACACTATTTCACTTGTGTGGTGTGTGTACCAATGAGCTCAAGTTCCCTTTATTTATAGTCCTCCAAGTCACTTATCGTGACTTATTCTCTTGGAGACTTATAACTTAATATAAATCAATCTCTTGAGCCAACTAGTCTTCTAGAGTTATTATAGGGAGTTTTTCTGCTTCCTAATATTATATTCATCAAAGTTTACACTTGAGGTAACACCTCCCATATCTACCATAATTTCAACACCGGGGACTCTCCAAATCACCATTCTCTTTAAATGATGAGGCTTGCATCCAATCAAACGACAAATAGGTTCGATCAATTTGGGTAAATGGGATTTTACCATTCATAAAATGATATTGATGATGATAACCAATGTTAGAAAGTACCGACCTAAGAATGGGGCTTCGATTTAAACCCCATGATTTTCACAACCTAGAATCAAAAAATCACCAATGAACTTGATTTTTTTGAGTTGTTGTATAAATCAAAAATGCATCTAGGACCACTGTACAACTCCAAAGCAAACATCCAATCCAACAATGTTCGAATTTTTCTCTAAAAAAAAAGGTAGGTGCAATGGATGTTCACGAATTCCCTCTGTTATGTTATCAGACAAGTTTACAACATGGGGATGAACTTGCAACTCTAACAACCCCTTTTATATTGGTGGCAACATGTGTGAATATTAACACTAATAGAATCATAAATCATTTTGTTGAAAAAAAACTAACAATAATAAGCATATCGATGATGTTAGTAAGCATAATGCATGAGAAAAAATCCCCGTATGAAGAACATAATAAAAGTACAAAACATCATGATTCTGCCCAAAAGCAATCTTTGATACATGCATGGAAAACCATCTAAAAATCTGAAGTAGCATTTTTTCATTACTTTTCCAATGTCATCTCATTTTCCCCGCACACTTCCATGTATCTATTTTGAAGAAAATCATGAAGCTAAAGTTATGATAAGCCTCAAGTGCCCTATCAACAAAGCTAAGTCTTTATTTTAAAGGCAAACAGTGTTTACCAAAAAATTGTATTTTAAACACATGGTATGAATAACTAATAGTTCACATTACACATGGAGAAATCATAAAACAATTGTATTGTGTTAGTTCCTACTAATACCCCTGCAAGAGGGCTTCATATATCATTACTATAAAATGCCTCCCTATGACTCATGTGATCTAGATAAATACCTATTGTCTCAATTTGAAGTACCAACAACAAAATCATTATGTTGCATCTTGAAAAGTACTTACAAAATAAACTACTCTATGCACAACATACCTCTTTTGAATTGGAGTCAAGATAGCACATTGACTACTCTGAAATGTACTTTTCCTTTTCATAATTCTCCTTTTTTCTTCTTTCCAAGAGAGGTGATCTTGAAGTGTTCTGAAAATGATTAATCATGGCACATAGGTATCCATTTGAGACAATTTGTGGAAGCAATTCCCTACCCAAGTGCTAGATATAAAATATGGACATCTTAGACTTCATAGTATATGCTCTGTTTTTTTTGGAAACAATGGTCATGCTATAAATTCTACCTCCAGGTAAAGCCAAGTTTTTTTTTTCAAATGTAATAGAAAATAATTGTTTTGTAAAGAAAAAGAATTGCATCTAAAAAATTTCGTGCAAACAATTTGTACTAAATATCATTTATCAACCTATGCAATCAGATATCCCCATATGACTAAACAATGAAATTCTATTATCACTTTACAATTTTCAAATCTCAACTTCAAAGTTGAAGCTGAGATTATGGAAAATCAAAAAATCCATACACCCCACATATCACCAAAAGGAATATAAAATTCTTGATAACTAAAACTAGCTTTAACCTATTTTAAGAATAAGAAATGTTTACTAAATTAAATTCTTTCTTCAACCAAGTGGACACAAAAGCCTTGACACAAGATATTGAAAAAGCTGAAAACCATCACAATGCAAACTAATGGGGAAAAAGGGCACACGGGCTAATATATCCAATTATGAAGGCTGAAAAATCATCCACTAATACAACTTTCATGCCTAGTAAACCATAAAGCACTCCCAAGTAAAGATGTTGCAGAAGGCATTTCCAACATCATGAATTGCAAGAAAAGAATGTTTCTCTATAAAATAATCTATAGCTAGTAGTAAGTACTCTAAATGATGAACTACTAGAAATATTGGGAAAACCAATCATGTTTATTATAGCATAGCTAAAGTCACCTTCATAACTTGAAATGCATACCTTTATCAAATGGTTAAGAACACGTGTTTTCTCCTCGAAGGTCAAAAGCTCAAATCTAGAGGGGGTTAGGGGTATGTATTATCCCCAGAGAATTTAGTACCAAATCACAGACGGAGGGGTCCCTTGTTCAAACAAGGTTCTCATACAACAATTTTGTGTTTGTCTTGGTCGTGACCTCAAAAATGGATTATTATTATTATGATACTATTGCTGCAATTTATCCATCACTACTCCCCCAAATGAATATTTTGAATACTGAGAGGAAATTGATAAACAAAAAAATCAAGTCCCGCTAAAAGTTATGGAGCCTTTGTTTGACACTGTTTCATGTTGGTGGACTAATCAAACCATGAATTAGTGGGAGAACAAAGTAAGGAAGTCACTGAAATAGCTCTGACCAATGAATCATAAGAAAGCTAACATACATATATAGAAAAATCTCTAGGAGAAAAACCTATGGTATAAGCTCACCATTAGAAAAAAAATTGGAACAACTGCCCAATGGAGACCCTACCCAAAAGCTCAACGGCATTGTCTTCATCATTAACTCATCAAACAGTTAAGTAATTCAACATGACTCCACATCCCATCATTTAAAACAAGCACAAGACAACTAACTTTAGGCCTTTGAGTCTAGTACCATGGTAGGCAATACACTACTAGCTAAAGTTGTGCCCAATGGCATGGCTCCCTTCAACCAAGGTGGAATTTCACATTGACCCCTATGTGGCAAAGCCTAGTAACAAATATAACCATAATATCAGTTACATGCACACTTAAGGTTAGAGCCTACACCCTCATATATATATATATATATATATATATATATATATATATATATAAATGTGAAGTACCAATTTCCATCACCTAGGCACCATGTGACTGTGCTACTGCACTCTGCATGATCCCCTCTCAATGTACACGAATCTACATTGCACTCTCGATTGATCCTCAATGTACACGACTCTACATTGTATTCTCGACTTAAATCATCCTAGAGCATTTCAACTATGGCATGATGAGCCACAATGCATAGAGGTGCCAGTAATAAATGCCACAAAATGATCATCATATTCATAGACATAACTAGGACAGGGAAATTAGATCAATAAATGAACTATAATAGTGAATACTAAATACATAAATGGCCAAATTTTCATACCACACTCTAAAAAGAATTAATGACCATGGAATGCAAACAAAGATGAAATATTATAGTTCAGTTCAGAATCTCTCGCCCACTTCAACTCGACCATGTTCATGCTATAGGTTACTACCAACTTCAATTCTAAATGAACAAGTTGCAAAAAAATTCCAATTCTAGTCCAAGGCTGCAAAGTCCACATTTTTTTATCTTTATTGACTCATAAAATATATTTCAAATAGTTTGAGCTTTATGTCCTTGAATTGTTTTTTGAGTGTGTCTTATATCTATCATGAGGGTTAGCAGATTTGTGTCCAATGGAAAGAGAAGAGTTCAAAGATAAAAGCATGAAATTTTTTTATAGACTATGATGTTGCATATTACATCATTCCTATGCTAAAGTTTAAGCCTTTTACTACAGGATACAAACCCAATTTGCAACTACATGTATATAAATAACAGTATGATAGCAGTAAACGAGAAATTTCAAATCTAGAAGGAATCAACAACAGTTATGATAGCCATCTTCGGGAGTGTACAAGCAGGTCTTGTAGTAGACCATGTCCATTTCTAATACTTGATAAAAATTTTCCTACATCTCCTCCATAGGAATGAAAGACCCATAAATTGAATGTTATTCAAAGTGTCATTACCATGAAGTTTCAACATCCAATTCTCCCTATAAAATGCTTCTTTGATTGATGTCAGTGCAAAAAAATAGCATAGAGTACTCAATAATGATCTAATCTGGGCCATGTTGCAACCCTGAAAGGCATGTTTCACTCATCTCTTTCTTTATGAAAAAAAAACCGTATGATTTGACACCTTAGTGCTGTGCAACAAAACTTGAACTAGACTCTCTTTCAATTCCATCTAGCCTGTTATCCCTCAAAATGCATGAGCATCTCGAGATATACTTTCCAGGAATACAAGCCTTGTTGTCATGATGATTTTCAACAGATTGGAACCTATAGCTTGAGGACATGTATTTGGAGCCTAGCCAATCTTGAAATGTTACCCAAAGATAGCCTTATGAAGAGTTGCAACAGCATTGGAGGAAGAATGGTTTTGTTGTGAAGGGCCGAATTTCTACAGAGTATAAAAGTTTCCATCGTGACAAGCTTCAATGTTAAGATGTAAGTCAACATCCATGCAATAAGTGAGTACTATCCTAACTGGCAAAGAAAAGAGGGCTGTGAGCGTGATCTAAATACGTAGATTTTGAGGACCTAAATTGTCGGTATTTAGGCTCGATTTCTCAAGTAAAACTTTGAGATTACACAACTCCAAAGAGAAGTTTATTTTGCGGCCAAGAGAAATCTAATTTAGATCAAACAGCCTTTGTCTCTAGGAATCAGAAATGAATCCATCAACAAAAATCCTGAAAAGAAGCCTTGGCATAGCGCCTTTGTAATGGAAGCATATATTCAATGTGATTCACAGATTTCAAAGTTGAAGGATAAGCTACAACAATAAGGCAAGAACCAACATTCATATCAACCCAATAAGCCAAATCTATGATTACTCTTTTCTATGTTTTTACGTCTAGATTTGGAAGTGCCTTTCCATCAAGATATTTCTCCATTAATTCTTCCTAGAAGATGTTTATTCCGAAGAGTTGGTTACTAAATAAGCCACATTTGAAGGCGATTGCTCAAGCAAAACAAGACAAATGACATTTGTAGCAGAGAAGGGTGTTTCATGTATGGAGTATATGATCCGAAATGGTCAATTTGGTAAAGATGCCTTGAAACAACAAAAAAAAAGAGGGTACATCTGTCATAAAGGATGAATGTAGCAGATTCTTCAGTAGAAAAATCACCCAAAGTCCTGTAGTGACAAGGTATGTTTCAGGCATATGGATCAGATGAGGATGAAAATGAGATATGGGCATAATGATTTATTTTCTTTTCATCATCAATAGAAAGTGGATGAGTATGTTGATCATAACTTCATTAGTATGTTGATAACTTAGCAAGATGTATCTATAACTTCATTAGTATGTTGATCTAGTTGAGTATTTTCAGTTTTTTCAGCTGCATTCGGCCATTTTTTTTTTGTAATCCACAGAGATATCATACAAACTTTGCAAAATTTTTCACATGACATATTTGTATGATCATTTATATGATGTAAACCTTGATCCTACACACATTATTAGCGATTTCCTTGTATTCAGCCAAGTCGAACATTGCACATTACAATACAACACATAAAATAAAGAAAACAAAAATATGAAATTGAATGCACCGGGTTGGCAAGTCAGAAAAAGGCATCAGTGTAAACCTAATTTCAATAAATCCAAAGGAGTGAAATAACACATCCATCGCAACAAGATATCATGTGGCAATTGTCTATGGTAAACAGTAGTTATAGTACACCATTTTGTCACATCAAAGTGAATTCCTGCCTAATGTTAAGTGGATTATTGTGGTTGAAATCATAACCTATAAAACACAACCTAATCAAGAAACAATAGCATTTATCCTCAGAATCATCAATCCTAATTTGATGTGGGTGCATGCAAACCTAATTTGAATAAATCCAATAAGGACCAAAATAACACCATCGACTATAAATGAAATAATGATTGAGAATAAATCTTCATCCAAGCTCAAATACCCTTAAATATGCATAAGAGAAAAGAAGCATTAATATTTGCATTCCAACAACATGGATTTCACGCATATATGTCATGGAAGCTCAACAATTACTAGCAACATAAGAATGCAATTTCATCTAATTGAATGAGCTCATTCTTGCTTAGCGGAATTTTTGTTAAATTGAGTATCTACCCTTTAATACTAGGACACTATATATGTGAAGAGATAGGTCCCATATTCATAAAATTCCAACTTCATTTCCTGTCACATACAAGAAAGAGACAATGTAATAGTTAAATATCAAATCATCAATCTTAAAATAACTTGCATCAAGAAAATGTGGCTCCAATTTTACAATGAAAACACAAAATATAGATTATAGAACCTATTTTTACCTGAAATGTATCCTCAAATTGGCATATAGTAACCTTGCTATGATAAAGAATTTCCCACCTACTCCAAAAATAGAGGAAAAAAACGTATCACAAGAATCACATCATCTCTTTTATTCCATTCACTATTTCTTTTACCACCAATGGAAAACATATACCAAAATAAGTGTTCCATAGGCCCTCATATATATTAGATTAGATAAAATCTTGCAGTAAATCAATTTCCCCAAATTTCCTTTATCTTGTGCTCACTTTCTTTCATTTTGAACAAGACCTCTCCGTGATGGACTAATCATTATGAGCCTCCAAAGAATTATGTCCTGTATCAAGTTCATTAGAGAAACTGTTATATTGTTTTCTCCCCTTCTATCACAATCTGATCGCTAAAGAGCTAGTGCTCTTTCATATGGAAAATTGGAAATGTCATACTTGTTACATATAATATTAAACATATATACATATGTTTATCGCTTGTTCCTCATCTTGACTTCAAAAATGATAAGCAACAATTAAACATTCTCTCATCCTCCAATCGATCCTAAAATCATAGTTTGACACAACCAGCTAATTTGAAATATTATTCGATATAAGCCTTTCAGAAGTATTGGCTAGAACCTAAAATAGTTCATAATCTTGTTATTGCATCATATTCTAGAGGATTCTCCAAAGCGAAAAATTGATTCCACATTGTTTCTACGAAGTGTGTGGTTTGTTGAAACAATTTTGATTGATCCAAAAATACCTTCAACTTGTTCTCCATGTACCTCATCCTTCTTGCAAAAGTGGTCCACAGCTACATTTAATTTGCCACAAAGTCACGCTTTAAAGTAGGTTGACATTTTAAATTGTTCCAATATTCAGTGGACACCACGTGTGACATGGCCTCCAACAATTCATCTCGAGGGAATCGCTCTCTTATCTCCAATGACAATGAATTTACAATTTCTATCAAGTTGCATCTAACTGAAATGACAACATTGTCAAATAGGTCTCTTGACACAAGGCACTATTTGGTGGTTCGTCTTGTCTTATCAATATAATGAAAAGGAACCATATACCAACACACTTCCATACATAGTATCTCCCTTTTTCATCAAACTTCAAATTATTTTCAAGATTTTCTATATCAATGATCATAGTCCAATTTTTAAACTATGGACCACAAGAAAAGACTCGCATCAGATACAAATTATCCAATGAAAGGCATGCAAATTTTCTCCATTTGTGTATTCAAGAATATACATTGTGCACTTTGAGACATTTTCACAAGGACATTCATTTCATAAAGGATTTGAAGAATTCCAACCAATGTTAATAATGTCTCTATGTCAATTAGTTGAAAGAGAATATCTTGAGATTTGTCTACACTGAATTGATGTTCATACATCACCCCTAACAAGGACTCGTACTCACTAAATAATCTTTGAGTTGGTCCATCAATGAGATCCATCTTGTATCAACATCCTTTAATAGATTGTTTCCATTTGTAAAACCGTCAACAAATTTCCAACTCAAAATCGCTTGGGACTACGAAAATAGTATGCATGAGTTTCACGTACAAGATCTTCAACTTTTGAAAATGATGGAAACTTGCTTACTATTTTAAATGCAAGATTCATCCCATGAGTCATACAATGAATACTCAACATATATGGTGAAGCTGATATTTGTAGTCTAACACAAAGACCATTCCTTTGTCCTTGCATTATCGATGCTCCATCCGCTCCAACACATACCAAATTTTTTGTGATCATTAAAATATCCATACCACCAATTTCCTTCAAACTACTAATAACAAGTTCATAAATATTTTCAACAGTAGAATTTCTCCATCATTTTATGAACCCTAAGTAGATAGGAATGCCTAATATGGTCATCAACCATATAAATACTCATGCAAATACATGAAGTAAGTTATCAATAGTTGTAACCTCATCCAAAGACAATGACACAAAACCAACACTTGCAATCTTCTTCATATCATCCTTTTATACTTGAGCTAGATATTTTGTCCATTCCCAACCACTCATTAAAGACCAATGAGAAGATGGAAGCCTATTGGCCTGAAGAAAAGATAGATATTTCATGTAATCTAGATAATCTATCATAGGACACCCTTTAGATAAGATGTGAAACACAATGCTTAATTGTATTGTCTAGGATAACAAATTTCTTTCCATCGCCTTTTCAAATAGAGATGTGACCTCCACCGCCGAAGTGCTTTTTGCTTACTTATTAAGTATCCATTATATTCATCAGTATATTTGACATGTCGACATTATCTCTAAGATTTTATCCGACAATAGATTTCTCCTCACCACCTACAATTTTCTTTTCATACACTTTCCTACATGCTTCTCAATTGTATCTAACTTCATCCGAAATGCCGTTGGCATGCCAAGTTTCCAACTACATATATCAGATATAAATATCTTTTGGTTTCTCTTTCTCATTTTTGGAGGTAATGGATCAATAAATGAAATTTTGAGACCCAATCAAGTTGGAAGCCTCTCCCCATGTCCCATTGGCCCTTTTGTCTTTCCATGAATTGGTTGTGTTCTTTCCAATTAAATATTTTCTACATTTGTAATCGCCAATTCTGGTGAAAATGCATTTATCTCACTTTGATCACCTGAGGAACATATTTCCTTATCTATTATTTGGATATTAAATGCATTCTCACAAGAGTTGACATCTCTTTCAATAGATAGGTTTCTAAAAAGAGCTCACACAAGAGAATGTAGATCCTTGGATTGAGGGCTTTGAAAATATGATGATAGATCATTGTGTCTTGATATTTTCTTCCCACAATCAGTGTTTGACATCTCAATAAATATTCCACAATTGAAATTTCAAATTGATCTAGAAGCCAAAAGTGAAACTCAAGAGAAATAATATAAAGTAGTAAAATTCCTGTGGAATTTCTACCAAGTATAGAATATTCAATTTGAACGGAGCTACTCTAATACTTTCTCCCAAATTCTCCTCACATTGTGATATGCTTCAAGCACTAGAAATACCGAAAGCTTAATGGATAATGAAAAGAGGTGAAAAATCCCCACAAAAAGATACAAATTAAATCACCAAAAACAAAAATTTAAAAGCCAAGGAGACGGTGTAGTGCTAAAGATACTTTAGCTATTTGATATGTGAAAAATTTGAACAGTTTCAATGTCCCATCAATATATATAATCTTAGGAAGGGTCAGGACTTACTATGTTTACAAAAGTGAGGTATCCATGTGACCAAACCCTATAACCACTTCCTGAGCCTTCTAGTCTCCCAAATGGTGCTTCAAGGAGTTAAATATTCCCTCTTGGGACCACAAGTGCCCCCCATATTCGACAAGTACACTCTTTAATCAACGAAAATAAGTCAACCTTTTTCCCTTATATAAATATTATGTGTGGAAGTTGATAGCTTCATATGCCACCGATTCATTTTTTCTCAAGAAAATGATCTTGATGTTCAAAAAGGTTAAGAAATGCCATCAAAGAAAGATAAATACATGATAGCATTGTGTCTCATACACTTCGGAAATTCTCATGCTATAGTAGGAGAAAGAAAGGTTTGCATTAAATATTATGTGTGGAAGTTGATAGCTTCATATCCCACCAATTTATTTTTTCTCAAGCAAATGATCTTAATGTTCAAAAAGGTTAAGAAATTCCATCAAAGAAAGATAAAAACATGAGGGATTTTAACAAGGGATTTTATGTGAGCTCATACAAGTACTGATGAGTTTCTGTCAATCATGGAAAATTAGAGTGAGCTGCCCAAGATTGGAATGAAGGGTTCCAATTTCAGCATGACCAAAATGAATATGGGAAGGATGTGGTTTTTTAACAATGTCAAGCTAGATGTTGAAACAAGAAACCAAACAAAAAGAAGCTAATCCTAAAATAAATACTTGAGCCTGTTTTGTCAAGTGGTTATGTTTGGATGAACAAAACTTTAAATATCATTGCATCAACAAGGCCAAGACATTGTTGGGCGTAAATGTGAGCACATCCATCAATTTGAAGGCTCTTGAAGAAAGGCTCATCTTAATGACTCCACCATGGTATTGGTATAAGGTATGATCATTGTTCATCTCAGATTTCTATTTTCATCCTTATATTGAAGAAATAGAAGCCGATTGGTATGGTCCTTTTAATTTTTCAAATATCTCGAGGTTTCCTCATAATAACCCAGATATCGATGCAAGGTCAATCCCAAGTTTTTTGTATTTGATGATTCATTCATATTACATATGTCATCTTTCATTGAGTTCATTTTAAGCGTTGGCATTACTCATGAAGATGATATGATGAAAGTTTTTTCATTTAGTCTCAAAGTGGATGCAAGGTGATGGTTTGAAAACTTAGCAAAGGAGAAATATAATATTTTTCAGGTTTTGTTGAAGCATTTTGTAGACAATGGAGTTATGTGGATTATGAGCAGTGGCTACCATTGTGGAAATATTAGAGGAAATATATGGTGCACGAAACCCTATTGAAGAAAATCCAAACCCTCTTCTTAAAAATGAACAAGCCACTGTTGAAGAGGATGCCCCAGATCCATATTGGCTTTCAGCCTCAAGTTCTACCAGTCTTACAAACAATTCAGCATGTGGGCAGGCCAATATAGTCTCTATTACCAATCAATTTGTCTTACTGAATATGCAAGGATTGCCAGAGAAAATCGACATGACTCAAAAATAGACCACCTGCCACCAATCTATCTTCCTCGACTTTAGGGAAGAATGTGGCTCACCTCAGGGGGCTTCAAAGAAAAATTTTGTTTTTGATTCAACACTTTATAACCATAACTAGATTCAAACTTTCTGACAATTCTGTGTTCCAAGCGAAGATTGATTTAGCTCTCCCTTGGGAATTCTTGGATTCAGGTTACAAAATGTCGAGTGTAATTGGATGCTATGAATAATCTGCGAATATTGGCCTGACTGTAAATGGATATGCAGCAGTGTTTCTAGCTTGTAATGTTCCCCTTATCACCATATTGTCAATTATACTATTGTTGGGCATCAATTATATGATTACAAGGGAGAGCTCCAAAAATAAGAAGTCAAATATTCATATAGAGATATGTTGATTATAAGCTTGTTCAAAAATAATTGATATGATAGACGATGCAACAACACAAAATACAGATTGCTTGAACTCAAATAAGGCACCTAACCCAAACTTTGAGAACATATCTAGATAGAGATCCTTTGTTTGTATGTGTGTACATGAAGATAAAAAACCCTATTCTTGAGGGAATTGTAGGAATTACATGTAGACAACAAGAATCCCAAATTCCAAATGAAATCTAAGTAAAGTTTGAGATATTGTAAGTATAATTAAGGCTAATAGCAGTGTTTTACAATCCTTATAATAGTAGGTCTGTCAAGTTGTTGTCTTCACTCCATTTGTTTTTGGTTCCAATGTGTTAGTGTCTAAGAGACTTTGATGATTTATATCAATGAATATATAATAGATTTATCATTGAAAGTATAATTAGAGCTGATTTGTGTTGTTATATACTAACCTTACAGATTAGTATCCAGATGAGTGTCTTTGCCATGGCTAAATTACATATAGACAAACCCAAAAATAGAAAGGAGAGCCATTTAAGCTCTGAGAGTGTATGGAGTTGTAATCATAGTCACAACATATGGCCATTTTGCACCGACTCTTAGATGAAAAAAGAAGAAGTTGAGATTCGTTTATTTCCATTTAATCCATAGATATGTTAGTTTGTATAGGGATCATGTTCATGTAAAAGTCAAATAACTAAAATTTTGAAACTTTGTCTTTAACAATGAATTTAGGGAATGTGTTTTCACTATATAACAAGGGATTTAAATAATTGGGATTTGTGTTTATCCCTCTTTCTCTACTTATTTCTGGTTTATTCTTTAATGTATTCATATATTTCAATTTTATCAATTAGTGCATATATACAGTATACAAGTATTGTTGGGTTTCTATTGGAACTTGGATTTCTCAAACATTTCAAGTAATCAATTGAGTACCGATTCTAAATTGCATAAAGATGATATTTCGTAGGGAAATTCATCATTTCTTTATAGTTTAAGGAAAAGTCTTTCTATCTTAGTGTAAATGCATAAAATGCATAGGAGAATCATTGAGCAATTAAGAGCTCTCAGATTTTTGACAGAGTAGTGAGAGGGTTGTTGTTAGCAACCATTTAAATATTGAAATGGGATGTTTACATTGGTATACTATATATGATAGAGAAGAGACTATAAACCTTGAAGTCATTGTTGTGTAAAAGCCAAAATGATTTGAGATACACATGGCAATGCGAGAATCACTGATCATAAGATAAAGAGAATCTATCACACAATTATTCATGTTAGTCAATGGAAACCTAGGTACCAAACAATAAGAAGGATATAAACCCCAAGTTTATTCACAACTTTGACATAAATATTAGCAGTAGAACATATAAAGGAAGGATTTAAACAAATACAAAATCAGTAAACACCTCTCTGAAGCCGCGACTACACCACTTGTTTGATGGAAATGTAGAGAATCAATCAAATATGTGAGTTTGCCAGTGTGGTCGATCCTCAGCGCCGAGCTGCGAGTGGGGTCCTCCTCTACGAGCGGGGTCCTCCTTTGTTGGAAGACTAACAAAATATGGTCACCAACTGGTGCCTCTGGGTCAACTCTAGGAGTAAACTCCTGCTACCAACCAAAAGAAAGTCAAGAGTAAAATACTAAACCCGTGAACCTCAAGGCCCAAAGGGGAAATAAGGGGTAATGTAAGGTTATAAAAAGGGGAAATTCAAATAAGAACTAAGATGTAAACTGGGGAATGCATTTCATATCCCATATAATTTATACCATGTGAGAGGGCCAAAATCTCCATGTTCTTTGGAAATCGAGTAAAGGGAAGATTGAAATCGGGGCAAAGGGAAGATTGTAGGCTGCAGCTACCCAAGGCCGAAAGGCCTAATGCCCATACCACAAAAAATCGAGGCAAAAATTAAACCATAAATCCCGATTTACCAAATGGCAGGGTGAAGAAGTTATCATAAATTCCCATATTTCTAGAAATTCGGCTAATGGAAGCTTGTCCCTACAAATTTCAGGGGCTAAATATAATTTGTTTTCCCTCATCCTCTCTAGAAATATGGGCTAACCCTGTACACCATTTTTACCCTAAAATAAATTACGTGCTAATGAAATAAGTTTAAAAATCACTTAATACAAAAAATTCACTAACAAAAAAAATTGGAGGCCCCTTAATTTCACTCCTAAATCATCTATGCTCATGTACAGAAATTTTCATCAAATTTAACATCTCTTTAATAATAATTTCCATTGTAATGTAGTTGAATAAGTCTATAACCTTGACATCTCTAATAACCAACAAATATACACTTCACTTTTAGGTTGCACAATGCTTTCCTTTTCTCATCAAGAATGTGAGTCCATGCTATACTTCCAAATACACAGAAGTGACTTACATCTGGTTTAATTTTAGTCCAAGATTCTTCCATTGTTATATTTTTAAGTGTCTTTTTGGGAGTGTGATTTACTATGTAATTTTCATAGCTGATGGCTTCCACCCAATACTTTAGACTTAATCCCTTAGATTGGATCATATAATTATCAATTTCTTTTAATGTGCAGTTCTTTCTCTCAGCAACACCATTTTGTTGTGGTGAATATGGAACAGTGTGTTGCATTTGGATGCCCTATGTAGTGCAGTAACTTGTAAAATTATTGTTCACATATTCGCCTTTGTTATCTGTTCTTAACCTTTGAATTTGATGTCAGGATTGTTTTTCTATAAGGACCTTATAGGCCAGAAACTTTTCAAAAACTTCGCTCTTCAGTTTTAAGAAGTAAACCCAAGTAAGTCTGGAAAAGTCATCAATGAAAGTTAAGAAATACTTGCACTTGGAAAAAGAAGGAGAAGAAAGTGGACCACACAAGTCACTATGAACAAGCTGCAAAGGGCCCAAGGCGTGCGAAGAGGCACATTTGTCAAAATTGTCCCGATGATGTTTGTCAAGAACACAACTAGCACAAACACCATCTTTGCATGAAACAAGAGGAAGATCAGTCACCATTTGTTGATTACATAGTTCTTGCAATGAGCGATAATTTAGATGACCAAACCACTCATGCCAAAGTTTGTTCAAGTCATCACTATGATCAACAAAAATTGATGGAAAAGATGATGACCCAAAGTTGTCAAACTTGTAAAACCTGGTAATATCATCAACAATTATAGTTGCAAGAACATGCTTAGGATCTTTTAGATCCTTGATTACAATTTGGTGAGGTGAAAACTATACAGTTTTACCTTCACCTAAATGAATGATTTGATACACTTATAGAAGGTTGCAAGAAATACTTAGAACACATAATACATCATTGAAATGACCATTATCTACTTGAATTGTTCCAGATCCTACAATACTAAGAGATCTATCATCACCAATAAATATTTTCCTGATGTTACATTCATTTAGAGAAGAAAATATCTCTTTATCCTTAGCCATATGATAAGATGCTCTAGAATCAATAAGTCATTCATCAGAAGAAGAAGTAAAAGTTGCATTGAAGGAGAAACCAAAAGCAGAAAGTGCATGTCCATGAGAAGAAGAAGAAGTATAATCAATATTGATGTTTTGTTTCTTCATCGTTGCTTCTAAAGTTGTTATATTTTTTAAACATTTGGACTCATCATGACCATATTTATCACAAAAGTTGCAATGACAGTTAGTCTTCTTATTTTTAGATTTTGTTATTTTGTCACCATTACGAGTTGAAGCTGTCTGAGTGGGTTTGGGACCCTTATGTTGCATGTTGTTGTGGTGAACATGTTGTTTCTTGAGATTCTTGGGTTTATCTTTCTACTGGACGACTAAAGCTTTGTTGGAGGTACCTGCAGTGTTGATCACTCCAAGTTGTACAAGTTTATCTTGCTCTTTAATCAAAGCATCGCAAAATGACTCAAGAGTGGGTTTTTGATAAGCTTCCCCTAAAGCCTCTCTCATGGCATAAAAGGTAGATACAAACATAGAATATGCACCACCTAGCTTAGAAAGAATAATATAGATGCAACGCTCTTCCTCCATCTTTATCTAGCATTCTTCACATAAAATTCTGAGTGTTTTAAACTTAGATAGATAGCCTTCTGATCCAGGTGGATATCAGTGGCCACCCACCTTCTCCAACTGGCCCAAAACATGTTTTTGGCAATTTTGGTAATTTACTATTTTTAGCAGTTTTTAACTTCCAAGACCATTTTGAGGCCCTAAACGATGTTTTTTGAGAAAATGGGGAGCAACATGGATCATAGATTAATTTTTCTCACCCAAAAGTTGTAGTTCTCAGATGTATCTTTCCAACGAGCTATTGAGCGCCCCAAACAGAGATCATATGCAAAAGTTACACCCTTGGGAAGTTGATGTATCAACTACTCCCAACAGGGCCCACAAACCTTTTGGATTTTCATCTTCCGGGGTTAGGGTTTTGGATTTTGCTTTTGTTAAAAAGGCACTTAGAGCCTCATTGTAATAATCATCTTCTCACGAATGCAAGTAGCCATCACATCTCTTCTCAAAGATAAGCTACCACCATTCTAGCGAGTCTTTCACTCTGTATTTTATAGTCTCTGTACATTTATTTCATTAATAGAAATCGTGTATTACTGTATATCTGTGACTTATGTTTTATTTCCGCTATATCTCTGTTATATTGTTGTTTCTCTTGCAATATCTCTGTGCATTTCTTTATTATATCTCTGATCTCATTTCGTGCCGAAAATAATCCGGATAAGTGGTATCAGAGCATGCTGCTCTTGATCGTTTTCAGTGCATGTCCACGACGAGGTCTAAGTATAGAAAGTTGGGTATCAAGCTTATCTTTCTTGAGAACAATCACTCTCGCACACCCAAGAAACCCTCAATGGTGAAAGAAAATAAAAACGACAGAGCAGACGATCATATCAGTCTATTGCTTGAGCAAGCTCTCACGCGACAGAGGGACGAAATGATGGAGAATTTTTCCCACATCCTTCAACGCCTCCCGATAGCATCAGGCGCATCTTCATCAAGCGGCCACTTTGGAGGCACC
>SNQJ01S0119679.1:9061-27500 GCA_010110895.2 Picea sitchensis
CTCCTATATATACCAAGGAGACATTTTCATTTTGAATCATCTTGTACTTGAACATTTAAGTGGGGTAAAAGGAGGTTTCCCCCTCGAAGAGGCTTATTATATGAAATTATCTCTTTTTCAAGGCGTTGAGTACTTTTCCTGAGTTTTTTCTATGCTATATTGATGTTTGGTTCTTAACAACTAGCTTTCTCAACTCAGAGAGGGCTCGCTCGTGTCACTTGATATATCTACAGAAATCAGTGGCTAGGTTTGGTCTGTTTTGAGGGTTTTTAATAAAATTGTTGAAGAATTGAGGATGACCTTTGGGCTATGGGGTCAAGAATGTAGGATGCATTTCCAAATCAAGAAACAATCCAGAGTAAAAGGCTAAATGAGGAAGTGACTTATGAGTTTATACTTGAAAATTTAGGTGGTATCAGAATAAAAGAAACACACAACTATTATCATAGCATTATAGTAATGAATTCTGAAATGGTTTAGAAGAGATAAACATAGTCTAAATCGCCAAGCTAAGAGCATTGAATAATGAATTCTGTACTTTTAGTTTCTCAATTTAGACAGAGGAAAGAAAAAATGAAATGCAGAATAACAGGAATCACACACTATGAGAGAAAACGAGACTCATAACACTACCAGTTAGAATCTTTTCGTAAAAAAGTTCAAAGTCTTCCTTTGCATTCATGTATTCATTCCAGCCCCAGATATTTACAAAGTTTTCCTGCATAGAGGGTAGGCTCCTCTTTTCTCCATCCTTTCTATGTCCTTGAGACCAAAAATATATAGAGGATTTTCTCGTGGAATTTAAAATGTTTCGACTTCCTCATAATTCTAAAATATATACAAGTTACAAGAAAGGAAGAACAATTATCTTATTTAAAGGGACCATTAGTAATCGGCTTGTCATATCAGGACTTCCTTTTCTTAAGCCGCCATCTGTCCAAAACTTTCTAAAATGCACCTAAATTTTCCTGAGGATTTACCTCAACTTGGCGATTTCCTCCTCCAGGGTACTCAACCAAGCGAGATTTTCTCCAACGCTCTCTATCATCTCTTTTTTGGCCCCTGTCTTCTGTCTTTTGCTTCTTTTCCTCTTTGTGGATGGATTGTAGGTGTTGTCCGCGTGCTCATTTATGATGAGATCCCTCATAACGGGGTTTAATATGACCCCTGACTCTGTCTCAGTTGCAGGTTCGGTATGAAATTTAGTTGCCAATATCTGCAAGACCCATCTTTCTTTCTTACTTAGTGACCATCTTGGCACATTAGTTAAGAACCTAGTTGCGCCAGACACCGTTTGATGAGTATTATCCATACCTTTCAGACTTTGCAGAGACTGTGATTTTTCCACCCTTTGGATTTACAGGACTCAGGTATTAACACAGGTCAAGCTTGTTTTTCTTACGCATAAGATGGAAATTTTCCAAAGTAGGATAAAACGATTCATATCTGAGATTTGATAGTCTTTGCATTTTAATCACAATTTACTGTCATAGTACGTTGGTGTGCCATGCTTCATCAATCAATTTCGAATGATGAGCTTCGAGTTAGTTATGTGACAGCGTCCTTTTGATACGTCATCTGGGAAAGTACCTGGACCAGTGATGGGGGGTGATTTGACCAACTGTCATCCTTCCCACGAGTTATCGATGTGACATTTTAAACCACGTTTCATCGGGGCCATGGGAAAAGTGGTTTCAGGCAATCTGTTGTCTGCCCCGATGCATGTGTAAGAGTGCCACACGTTCCCTATCAAAACCATAATGGTTTTCCCCGGTCTTCCTTTGCGAAATTAAGTTTCGTGCTATTTGTCGGCCCGATGTGAGCCTCAACCATGGATCTGGGATTCTTCAAAATTGACGGTCCACCGAGCTAATCCCTTCCCGCCTCCGCTATATTTTTCTATATGTTGTGGGATATAGCCTGGCCCCCTAAACTATCACACCTCTACTCTGGTATAGAATTTCGCTAAATTTCTGAAATTTTTAGATCCCGATATGAAAATTGTTAAGGTGATAACATTGAATCCAACTGGGGATGTTATCCTCCCTACGAGGTAGCAAAGAACTTGTAGACCCGGTTCCTAGTCCATTGGGCTGCTCCCAAAACATGTGTGTACCCTACTCCTACTATGTCACTAGCATCGTCTAAAAACCAAGCTATGTGCACTGCTTCCGACTGGATGTTGGACTTTCGAGTATATTATTGAAAACTAACTGTATCTAGTACCAGAAAACTCAAACTAAAAAATGCTCGACCGAAAAGCTTATTTTCACACTCCTATATATTCTAAAACTGCTGAGATGAAATACTCAATCAAGTGATGTTGAAGTGCCAATGCAACCAATCAAGCAATTTGCCTCCTGATTTTTCCCCGATCACATCTTTCTTAAGCAGGCAGACAAATGTAAAAGATGGTAGCTGAAAACACAAGTTGAATCCAGAACTTGAATTTATGAATAAAACAAACTCCTCCTTCAATGATGACTGTAATAGGATGGCTACAGGATCTCAGAGACCATGAAAAGTCATTTCTTCTTGATGAGAAAAAACAGAAGGGCAACCCTTTTTCATAAGCATTTGCTTCTCTTGCTCTATGTCTTATGTTTTGAGAACATTTTCAAATGAATTGGTGGCAATAGGTTTTTATACTCTTCCATGCATATCAAAAAAAACATTCATACATTCTTGAACATCTTCAAATGTGACATCCATATTATGTGCATCCTCTTGTTCATCAAACAATTCTGATTTGGTTTCATTAAACTTCTGGAAATTTACTTGAGGACTGTCATTTTGACTTTCAAATGAATGAATGGAAATAAGTTCCTGCTCATAATATTCTTGCAAATGTGAAAAGCTAACAGGATGCACTATTTCACAGTCTAGAGTTCCCATGGATGCATTTTCAAAACCATGATTTTCAAATGAATCAAACAAAACCACTGCCTCATCATTATCTTTTTGTATTTCTGATTCAAAAGTGGCATACACTGTTTTGTTTCTTTCCTGAAAATCTATGTCATTTGTTTGTTTACTGTTGGAAGTTTCTATAGATGCAATTTCAGAATCCTCATCCATGTCTATGTTGTTTAGAAATTGAACCACCACGTCATTCTCAAGGGAAGCGAAAACACTTTGAAACATTTTTTCATGTTGAAAATCTATATTGATTTCGGGAGAAAGAAAATGCCCTTGAACAATACTTTCTAGAGCAACTTCTTCTTTATTTTCAGGATGATAGTTGAACATAGGCTAAAACTCTGAGCTGACATGACCTTTTATGTGATTTTTCATAGAATTGTCATCACCACTCCTCTCATGCCTAGAGGATTCCTGACCTGATATACTACAAATATTTTTCTTCAATAATTCGAAAGAAGCAAAACATAATGGTAGGGTTGTCCCACCTGATTTGAAACTGTCTTCAATTTTATCCCCAACAGATGGTTGCATTTCAGCACAAGTAATAGGGTTTTCAAGCACATGAAAAGAGTGTTGTGATATCTTGTCATTCTGCTCCATTGATTTAGCATGGTTTTTCATAAGCACAGATTCAGTTTCCTCAATGATGATTTTAGGATTTTCTTTCAACAATTTGAATGAAGAAAAGCATAAAGGTAAATAATTCCCTTCAGTTGATTCAATACTTTCTTCTTTCTAACTATGATATGCAGGTTGATTTCTTTCATTACACTGCTGAAAAGGAACATTTTTTGATAGAGAACATGCAGTTGATTTTTCTAGGGAGTCAACATTATAATCATCATCATATTCATCATATATGGGCAAATCAGTAACATATGCCATGTCATATAACAAGAAAAAACTTGGAACATCAACATGTTCTTCAATAAACTGCTTTGCAAACTCATATTCTTGATTGTCTACAAATGAATACATAAAACAATCACCCCCCTGCTTATCATGGGATGGATCAACACCTCCTCTTTCAACAAGTGGAATATATTTTTTTGAAAAATCATTAGCATTGGAAACTTCAAGAGGACCTATGATATTGTCAATTATATGCTCAAGATTCCAATCAACTATTTTATGTTCATATTCACTTTCATGTTCTTGAGCATTCAATCCCTCATTCTGGATCTGTTTACATGCTTGGATGTTGTGTTGAATGTCCTGGGCATCACTAAACATTTGTTGTAAGGACCCAGGTCTTCTTTCCATCAGGAGGAAAGAAAAATATGGATGAAGAGTAGTTGCATAATGGAGCATGGCAGTAGCTTCAGAGGGTTGAATTTCTTCGAACAAATTATAATAGACGCTAGAGAACTTTCTACTGAATATAGAAATAGCTTCATTGTTGTGTCTTTTCAAGGCATAAAACTCAGTGAGTTGCAGCTTCAAGGATTTCTCCTTGCCCCAAAACTTTAAAAAGACCTTCTTCAATTCCACCCATGAGTTGATGGTTTCTGGATGTAAATGTTTGAAACAGTGTTTGGTGTCTCCTTTCAAGGATTGAGAGAAAACTATCATACACACATCATCGTGGTCAATCTCAAATAAATCTATAAAATGCTCAAACCCTTGAATGTGTTTTTCAGCCAAGATGATATCAGATTCTTCGTCAAACACGGGTAGATACTCATAGTAATTTGGAGGGAAATCATGAAGGGTTTGAGGTAGCTTTAAGGGTATATATATGTGTCAGGACTTGGGGGATGTTGGACCAAGAATTGTGGAAGAAACATCGGCCTTAGTCTCACGGGATTCATCAACTTGGTCTTTGTCATTCTGTGGCCCAGGTGAAAACATTTTATCAAAACCAGCGACAAGGTGAGGGTATGCATGTGCAATGTAGAGAGGAGGAAATATAATTGCAAGTCTTTCATGATCATCATTAAAATACAATAGGTAAAGGAAAATTCATTTGGCATGTTCAAGGAAGGAGCAAAGGAAACTTAAAATGAAAAGTAGAATGCTTTGGAAGAGGTCCCATTTTGAGTACCTTTTTTCCTTGATGATGCTTTTCCTCGCCCCTGTCAAGGGGTCTCATCTTTCAATGAAGTCTCTATCTTGCGCTTGAAGCATTGAGAGCGGAGTCACCTTTTGGAAATTCAGGATTATTTTATCAATGGAGTTTCCTTCAAACTGATGTGGAGTTGCCAAAGAAGGAATACAGCCAATATGTGCCTAAGTGTCTGTTGCTCTCGGACCTTAGAACTCAACCATGTCATTCTCGCCAGGGAAAAAATTTTAATTTTTTTCACCGACAACGGTGCCAGAATGTTAGCACTCTGTAAATTATGTCTAGTTGAATAGACAAATGACAGAGGTAACTGTTTCAACCAGCTTTAGAGCTGAGGCACTAGCCTACTCAACTCAGAGAGGACTCTCTCGTGTCACTTGATATATCTACGAAAATCGGTGGCTAGGTTTGGTCTGTTTTGAGGGGTTTTAATCAAATTGTTGAAGAACTGAGGATGACCTTTGGGCTATGGGGTTAGGAATGTAGGATGCATTTCCAAATCAAGAAACAATCCAGAGGAAAAGGCTAAATGAGGAAGTGACTTCTGAGTTTATACTTGAAAATTTAGGTGGTATCAGAAGAAAAGAAACACACAACTATTATCATAGCATTATAGTAATGAATTCTTAAATGGTTTAGAAGAGATAAACATAGTCTAAATAGCCAAGCCGAGAGCATTGAATAATGAATTCTAGACTTTTAGTTTCTCAATTTAGACAAAGGAAAGCAAAAATGAAATGCAGAATAACAAGAATCACACACTATGAGAGAAAACGAGACTCATAACACCACCAGTTAGAATCTTTTCGTAAAAAGGTCCAAAGTTTGCCTTTGCATTCATGTATTCATTCCATCCCCAGAGATTTACAATTTTTTCCTGCACAGAGGGCAGGCTCCTCTTTTCTCCATCCTTTCTATGTCATTGAGACCAAACATATATAGAGGATTTTCTCGTGGAATTTAAGGGGATTGTTAGTAACCGGCCTGTCATATCAGGACTTCCTTTTCTTAAGCCGCCATCTGTCCAAAACTTTCTGAAATGAACCTAAATTTACTTGAGGATTTACCTCGACTTGGCAATTTCCTCCTCCAGGGTACTCAACCAAGCAAGATTTTCTCCAACGCTCTCTATCATCTCTGTTTTGGCCCCCGTCTTTCGTATTTTGCTTCTTTTCCTCTTTGCAACTGGATTGTAGGTGTTGTCTGTGTGCTTATTTATGATGAGATCCCTCATAATGGAGTTTAACCTGACCCACGACTCTGTCCCAGTTGCAGGTTCGATATGAAATTTAGTTGCCAGTATTTGCAAGACCCATCTTTCTGTATTGGTCAAAGGAGATTTAAAGTTGGGTGAAAGACTTTCATCAACCACTTCCACTTCAACGAGACCATTCTCCTCAAACAAAATATGGGACTCTTTGAATTTTCAGTCACGTGTCTCATGTTACTTGAGAGATGGTTGTACCTCAGTGATGGGCTTAAGTCCTCGTAATCAACAGGACCAGTGCGATGATTCAGCCATAGTGAAAATAGTATGTGCAAATAAAAACACAATTCAACCTAAGGTTGATGCCCCTAACAAATATAGGACAACAACAAGAAAACCAATGGCTCATGGGACCTTTTGAAAAGCAACCTACTAGGGGAGATGAAGTCCCCACAAGATTATCTAGTGTTAAGTAGGAATGAATATGATGATAGTATCCCATCCCCTTATCCCTGGAGAAAATTGGTTCCAATAGCCCCAATAGATGCCTCAAGTGAGACTTCACTTGCATGTATGTGATGTCGAAAGGCTCGATGTCTACAGGGTTTTTTGGTAGAATAAACTTAACCTAGGGTCTTACAATCGCACACCAACAAATGGTTCCATTGTCGGGACACAGAATTTGTGATTAAGGGAATGTTTTGGAGGTCGATTAAGAAAGAGATCATCGAATGGCCAGAAAGAAAGGAACAAGAATTTGCTCAGAAAGAGAATAGAAACCCTTGGATGAGCGATGAGCAATGGATGCAAAGGTATGTGTACATCGAATTGCATGAGATTTTCTTTGGTGAATTTATAATTATCTTAACTAAGTTGTTAGAAATATTAGTGGAGAATATTGGAAGGTACCGAACTGTAGTGCCAAAGAACTAGACTCCTGAGTTGGTAAGAAAATTGAATTATGTAAGTAATAAGACTTCTCGTGCAATTGATTTCTAGTTGAACAGCATAGTGGGGGGTTATATTACAGAATTTGTAGTAGATGTACCCAGTCATACAGTGTTGCAGAAAGGGATTTCTTTAAGGGTCCACACGGAAGGTTTATGAAAGCATTGGATACTTGTATAAATATGTTGTTGTGCGACAAGTGTGTGATGACGATGGAATATGACTGCTAAGGGACTTTGTGCACATAGGGGAATTGGGGGATGACCGGAGGATGGTCTAAAGGTAGGAAGGAATGAAGGAAGAAATGAAGAAGGACAGGAGGGACTGAGGATACAGAGAAACTAAKAAGGTGTATCAGGAGAGGAAGACGAGTTTTGAATACCACACAGTGGAAGGAGGTACAAGAGATTGAAGACTGGGGCTAAGAAAGGAAGGTCGTGTGGTGAGTTTGAGAGGAGAGAACCCTGAACAATATTCCACATCATAGAAATATCACACCTAGAAGGAGAGGAAGAGAATTCTCAATTCAATCCTATAATAGAAGAGTCGTTAAATCCTACTCAAATTGGATCATGTGTCAATTCCATGACCCCGTGTGTGTCACCTAGATCAGAAGTAACATTTGAGGATTTGTCAAAAGCACTTTAAGTGAGAAAGGTAAGAAAAAGTAGTAGTATCCAGAGTAGTGGAAGCAGTGTGTCGAGTCAAATTCAAACAGCATCATTGAGGGGAGGTAATACACAAAAAAAAATGGTAGGGTTAGACAACACACTGAGACTACCTGAGTTCCAGGGAGTTGGTTCAGAGGACCCATAACAACATCTCTTTGTATGTGAAACAATTTAGGTTATGAAGAATGTCCAATATTAGGCCGTAAATATTGTGCAATCGAAAAAAACATTTAGAGGTCACGCATTACTATGGTACATGAAATTGTAGAGTACTACACCAGTCGGAAAAACAAGGACATTGAAAGAGTTCAAGAAGCCAAAATCTTAGTCGCAGTACATCATAGAGTTGAAGGAAATCAAACGGGTGTAGATTGAATCTATTTGGGACTATGATCAAAGATTTAAATATTTGATGGGTAGACTGGCATTTAAAATTCCTAATCAACAACACCAGGAATGATTTATTGCATGACTACTACCACACATTCATCGGTCGTCGATTCAACAGAAGGTTGTGTTGCAACCTGAAGCTTTGGATATTGCAATGAAATTGGAAGCATCCCCTGTTAGAGATGGGTGGGGATGGCGCAAGTCCAGACACAATTATCCTCCTTGACCATTCAATTAACAGAGCTTACAAAAGGGAAGGAGAAGTGAGAACAAGTCTGGTGTACCAAGTGTAGCACAGAAGGCCACCATAAGGACAAATTCCTAGCATTTGCATAGTATTTGGTGACTAGAGCACCAAATCCAGTACCAAGAAGGGAATACTGTGAAATATGTAAGAAATGGGGACATCATCTGACTGAGTGTCCATTACTACAAAAATACCAGAGTGCACAAAGGAATCTATTTTGTAACGTTTGCAAGTCAGTCGAGCACAAAGAGAAGGATTTTTTCGCATTCGATTTGATGAGAGAGCACACTTCAGATATATATAGGATTCAGAAGGAGAATGTTGTGATAGAAGGAGGTGGTCCATAGTATAATAATCAAAGAGGATTTAATCTAGGAAACCAAGGAGGATTTGGCAGAGGTCGAGGAAAAGAAAGTTTTAGTAGAGGAGGTAGAGGACCAATAATCTGCTACAAATGTAATCAACCAAGACACTTAGCTCGTGACTGCCTGAATACTTGTACAACCTACACATATTGTAGATCACTAGATCATGCAACAAAATACTATTCTCAACTACTTACGAAGTGGTAGGAAAGAGGGAAACAAAATCAAAACCAGAACCCCAATTAGAAAGTAAAAAATATATCAACCAAGAAACACAATGAAGGACCTCAAATAGCAGTTGTTACACACGGAGGAGATAGTACAGGGATTGATGCAATGAATGGAGGGAGGCAGATTGAGAAATGGGTGAGGAAATCAGCAGGACCTATGCCAACATTTGACCCTCATCAAGAAAAGGAAATGTATCAAAGGGAAAGAAAAGAGATACTAGGATAGGATTGGGTAGCATCAACATCATCTGTTCCTCTTGCCTGTGATCATACTATACCAGAAAAACCACTCAAGAAGGTAAGTACTCTAAGAGATATCCTGAGAAGTTTCATAGAATTGATGAAGGATGAAACTGCGTTGAATGCATTATGTGACATTATTGATCATTGCACACAAGAAAGGGAAATTCCTACCGCACAAAGGGTAGGTACTGCGCAAAAAGAGGACCAATGGAGAGTTCAGATTAAGTGCGCAGAATGGGGAATATGATGTGGATAATGTCATTTTAGACTTGGGTTCCGATGTAAATGTGTTACCAAAGCAAACATGGGAAATGATGGGGAAACCCAAGTTAATCTCATCTCTCATCCAGTTAAGACTGGAAAACCAATGCAAGATAGTACCAATTGGTCGATTGATAGGGATACATGTGCATATCAATGGGGTGCACAGTGTAGTATATTTTGAAGTCATCAATATTATGGATGATAGTCAGCCATATCTAGCACTAATGGGTCTAGAATGGGCCTTTGAAAATCAGGCATTTATTAATATGAAAATGAAGGAAATGATATTTTAGGTAGGAGACTTGAAGGTTACTGCACCATTGGATCTTACATAAGGAAAGAGGTGTATAGAACCGGCTAGAGGGAACGAAATTGAAAACATGTATAATCTGACTTCCCGAATGGATGACTATGTTAACCCTGCCGCAGATGGTGCACTTATTTGGAAAATAATTAGCTCATGTGCATCAGACTCAAAGGAAGGTATGGAACATTGGCAGCAAAGGATGCATGAAGTATCGACTAGATGATGTGCTCGCATTACTCAATCATTACGCTTGATTGGAACGTAGCTATATGACCTGCCCAAATATGATGGTTCGATTGATGTAGAATATTTCATATAGATGTTTGAGTTGCAGATACCCAAACAAAAAACATTGTTGGCATTAGATGTTTTCTTGAAGGCCAGTCCAACTAGATGGTGGGTTGCACACAAAGAAGGAATAGAAGACTAGAAGTAGTGTAGAAGATTGATGCAAGTTATATTTGGTATCGAGGTTGAGTATATTGCACAGAAGTATACAAGAGTAGGTGATCGAACAGATGATGTTGAGAAGTGAAAAATCATATGGAGTTTGATCCCGAAGAAGGAATAGACACACAAGTTTATACATACATTGGATACAATTCCTAAGAACTGGTATTTGGAACTAGAAATGTGCATAGAATCAACAAACTGGGATGAGATAATTCAAAGGTTTAAGGTAAAATTTAATTTTGAACATGAATCTACATTAGTATATGCATCCTTACAAGTCATTAGAAACAGGATTTTTTTAGAAGAAGGGCCAATGAAGGTGGTACCTATGTGTAGTGCATGCAAAGCTTCTATGATTATCCATGAATTACTAGAATGTTATAATGTTGCTAAAGAAGAACAAGATGAGGAAGATCCAAGGAATATACAAGTAATTGAAATTGAGGGGGAACACACAATAGAAGGACTAGAGCTTGAATCTGTTGCGTATGCACAACCATTAAAGACGTAGAAGGTAAATATTGGGACAAAAGAAAATCCAAAGTTTGCACAGATAAGTAATTATTGGAATGATGAAACTGTGGAGAAGAATGCAAATTTACTGCACGAGTATCAGGATTTATTCCCAACTATGTTCTCGGAGATGAAGGGGATAGCTAGGGAGTTCGGAGAAATGAAGATCCCTTTGAAACCAAATGTTAATCAAGTGAGACAGAGACTCTATGGGTTAAATCCCAAGTATAAAGAGAAGGTGAAAGCAAAGATAGACCAAATATTGGAAGCAAGAATTATTGAACCAATGGTGGAATCAAAATGGATAAGTCTAATGGTAGTGAAAGGTAAGAAAATAGGGGGAATTAGGATTTGTGTAGGCCTAAGGAAGGAAATCATGCATGTTTGCATGATCCATTTCCAACACCTTTATTAGATGAAGTGCTAGAGAATTTAAGAGGGCAGGAGGCCTATTCTTTTACAAATGGATTTTCAGGATATCACCAGATAAAGATTGTAGAGGAAGATAGACATAAGACTACCTTTATGATAGAGTGGGGAAGCTATCGGTACAAAGTGATGCCCTTTGGACTAAAGAACGCACATGCAATTTTTTCAGGAATTGTTGTCGCAACTTTTAAGGAATTTATTCATAAGTTCCTTCAAGTTTACTTAGACGATTGGACTATATTTAGTATATTGAAAGATCACATACTCAGGTTATTGTTGGATAGGTGTAGACAGTGTCATATTGCGTTGAATTTGAAGAAATGTATTTTTTGTGCGCCTTTTGGAATTTTGTTGGGCCATGTGGTATGTAAGCATGGCTTATTAGTGGATCTAACCAAGATTACAGTGGTTTTAGATTTACAACCACCCACATCAGTCAAACATTTTAGAGAAACCTTGGGGCATACAAGATATTTCATAAATTTCATTAAGGGTTATGCATAGATTACAACACCCATGGAGAAGTTGTTGAAGAAAGAAGCTAAGTTCCAGTGGAATTAGGACAATGAGAAAGGTTTGGATACATCAAAGTAGAAATTAGTGATTGCATCGATTTTGATCTTCCCAGATTGGAAAAAGGAGTTCCATGTTCATGTGGATGCATCATCCATATCCTTAAGCATGGTATTATGTCAGCCATGAAAAGGATACATAGACCAACCAATTCCAGAAAAAAATTACACTACCACAGAATGAGAAGGACCAACAATGGTATATGTGTTGCAGAAGTTTAGACATTATTTGTTGGGGTCTCATTTTAAGATGTATACAGACCATTATGCACTAAGATACTTAGTGAACAAGCCAATGTTGGGGGGGGTGAGGGATAATATGCAGATGGTTGTTGTTGGTCCAAGAATATGATTTTGAGGTTATTATCAAACCAGTGAATTTGGATGTAGGACCAGATCACTTATCGTGTATACTATAAGGAGAATATGTAGGGAATCTAGATGACAACTTGTTGGTTGTAGTTATTTTCGGTGTAAAATGGAGATGACTAGTTTACGTAAAGCATTTAATGCAGTTTTAAGTATAGGAATAAGCCCCATCGGACATGACGATTATTAGAAGAAAGCAGTCAGTAGTTAAAAAGAAATAGGCTAGAATAATTACAGAACTTATACATGTTAGGTGTGGATGGGATACTAAAGACTGATGTGTGTTAGAGGAACAAAAGAACAATGATACTCATATAGAAATGCAGAAGGAGTGCGGGGAGGGACACTACGTGAGTAAAGAAACAACACAAAAGGTTGCTGTGTCCAGGGCTCTAGTGGACCACGCTTCATAAGGATGTTAAAGAATATTGTCATGCATGTGATGTTTTCCAAAGGGTGGGAAAAGCCATCTATCGTAAACATTGTGCAGTTTTTAAGTATGGGAATAGCCCCATCAGACATGACAGTGGCGTAGAAGAAACAGTTAGTGGTTAAAGAAATAGACTGTCAGATAATTACAGAGAACTTATACATGTTAGGTGTCGATGGGATACTAAGACGATGTGTGTTAGAGAACAAAAGAACAATGATACTCTCATAAATGCACGAAGGAATTGCAGGAGGACACTACGTAAGTAAAGAAACAACACAAAAGATTTTGTGTCCAGGGCTCTAGTGGACCACGCTTCATAAGGATGTTAAAGAATATTGTCATGCATGTGATGTTTTCCAAAGGGTGGGAAAGCCATCTAGACAGGATGAGATTCCTTTACACCTACAGCCTACGTTGTAAGAATTTGATAAATGAGAAATAGACTTTGTTGGACCGATCAACCCACCAGCGAGAATATCGGGAGCTAGGTTTATAATCACTGTGACAGAGTATTTGACCAGATGGGCAGAAGCAGCACCAGTCATAGACTACACTATGGAGACTACTACGAGGTTTCTATTTGAGAATGTAGTTACACAAATTGGGTGCCCACGCATTCTACTGAGTGATCAGGTGACACACTTCTTGAATAGGACGATTGCAACATTGACTGAGGAATTTCAAATTCATCATCAGAAGAGTATGTCGTATCACCCTCAGGAAAATGGGATAGTATAAGTTTTTAATAAAACTATGGAGAATGCTCTGACAAAGATCTGCAACATAGGAAGGGATTATTGGGACTTGAGGATCCATGCAGTATTATGGGAATATAGGACTACAAGTAAAAATTTGACCAGAAAGACACCTTTTAAGTTGGTCTATGGGAAAGAAGCAGTAATGCCGATGGATTTTATTGTACCTAGCCTGCACGTTGCAGTGATTACTAGTATTAAAAAATTTGGTGCAGTATAGGAGAGATTGTCACAATTGCTACTGCTTGAGGAAGATTGATTTGTTGCAGGGTTCCATCAGCAAGTTCAGAAGGAAAGGGAAAAGGCATGGCATGATAGACATATTAAATAGAAAAAGTTTCAAGTGGGGGACTTAGTTTAACTATACAAAAGTAACTCCATGCAACATCCCGAGAAGTTTTGATTTCATTGGTTAGGACCATATGTGATTCAGCATGTGACGGAGGCAAGTATTGTGTAGTTGGAAACACTGAAAGGAGAAGTCTTGGGAGGAATGGTGAATGGCAGTCAGCTGAAACTTTATAGGTACAAATGACCTACCACGTACTAGTTTAACCTGTGCAAGAACCTTTGTATTATAGTAGGAAAAAGAAAAACAAAAAGTAAGAAAAAGAAGAAAAGGGAAAAAGAAGAAAAAGTGGAAAAATAGCAAAGAAAAACAAAGGAAAAATAGGAAAAAAAAAATTACAATGAGAGTAAAGCTGCAGAAAAAGTAAGTGTTGTGCAGATAAAAGAAACAATGGAGACATTGTTAAGTAATCACATAAGTAACATGTGGAACAAGATCGTCATGACTGTTAAAGGCATTAAAATGGCAGAAATAATGGTTAAAGAGTGTTAATGGTAACTCATAAAGATGATGTGTAGCCATAAATGGAAATAGTCGTTGGGGATTGTGATAGTCTGGAAGTATGAGGTACAAATAGAATGGAAGATATGGTAATAAAGTGGCATTAAATCAAGAATTCATCACACCACTGGCGAATGAGACAGTTAATTCAAGCCCGAAGAGACATGGACAACTGGAGAAGGGACACAAAATCCACAGAAGTCGACATGCATTGGTCATTATTACTTAGAGTTGCATGCGAGTAAAAGGAAGTCAAGAAACATATTTCAAAGCCAAGAAAAAACCCACAGTTGAAGTAGTTGTTGTTGGTAACCAGTTTACAGAAATGGCACCACCAAACGCAATAGCGCATGTGTCGAAGAAAGCTTGAACAAGAGTGCAAATAGTAGAACTGGAGGTTGAGGAGACTCTGGGAGCATCATCATCGAAGTTGAGGTTTCCCCGAGACTACATTCCACCAAGGAAAGATGATGCCCCACCAGTGACATTGCAGAAGACTATCAACTACGAATTGGTGACACCCAACATCTCAGATAGGGTCATCATGAACGAAGACATGTTAGGAAGGGTGCCACAGATCAAATATACAGACCATGATATCATACACACGACGAAGTTCCCTGAACTTGCGTTGCACCAGTACTTGGAACTAAGAATAGATCTAGTAATGATCCAAAGCGTACCAATGCCAAAGGTATGGGCTAGAGGATTGGAACGAGGAGGAATACTAAACTTGTTTGACATCCCACATTTCGGCAAAGCAACGAGGTGAATGCATGTGTTAATTTTCTATTAAACTGTGTGCATGGCAGTTATTTGTGGCTAGACATGCCAATCTCTATAGATATAGACCTTATTGAAAGGATCACAGGCTTAGCAACACAGGGGTGTTGAGGAAAAGATATGAAATTATTTTACTCGAGCATTTTCAGATCTTGCTTGGCTAAGGCAAGATGGAAAGGAGTATCACCCTATGTTTATAGCCTCAAAATTTGTTTCCTAATCCACAAGTATTGGTTACAAGGGCTTAGGATGGTTTTTTATAAATAAAATATTGTTGTAAATTTCAGCATTTCATGTAATCTTCTGAGTATACATATACAAAAGTAAATGTGGAGACAAAAAAAAAATACCAAGTCAATATTTAACACAGATGAGACAGAATAGAAATCACTTATTTCATTCCAATAGATCAAAAGAATCGCTCTCTTTACAAAAGTCCCTGAGGAATTTTGGACCAAAGTCAAACTTAGATGTCCCTAATGAAAACCATACAAAATGACTTCTGACAGAAAGTAAAAAACTGAACTTTAAAAGCTGGATCAGCTTGCCACAGATTGTTGCCCACTCAACTCTCTGGAAAACAAGTGTCTGAATGATGTAATTCAGCCTTCAATCTTGTTGTCTACAATAGGACCCTTAGTATGATTTCTCCTTCTATTCTCCTCTTGTTCATCCTTATATTTTTTCCTTTAAGCAATCAAAATTAGTTGAAGTAGTTAAACTACCTCTTTTAGTTAAGTTAACTAAAACTCAACTAAATTTTATTCTAATGGAAGAATTAATATAATAAAATAAGGGTCTTTAATAAATAATAACTAGTAGGTGGGACCCCTTGTGACTCCCTTTAGTTTCTTAACAAAAATAAACAAAACAATTCAATCAATCAAACACATCCCTCCTTGTGGCTCCCATCATCATTCTCATCATTTGAAAATTAATATCAATGATATTTTAAACCATGCCCAAAAAATATAATATCCAAAATATCCAAAAAGAGTGTGTTGTCCAAAAACTTTAACAGTCAACTATTCTCAACAATCAATAAATAAATATACTCAAAAAAAATATTTTCCACTTTGGGAGGCAATTTTCCCTTTGTTGATGTTGTCTCGATTTGATTTCTCTTAATTAGCCTTAGGCTGTGTCGAGCCTTTATGCTCAATCTCACTGATAACATGAAAGCAATCATCTCTCAAGTGCATGCGGGATGAAACAGATTTGGCAGAATCACTTGAGGGAGAGGAGGGGGAAGCAGCAGCTTTTCCTTTACCAAGTGCATGATGGGCTTTGGTTTTGACCCTCTTCCTTGCATGGGAATATTGTACAGGTGAGTGAGCAGGGGAAGCTTGAAAATTGGGTTAATTGGTGGAGGAGGAGAAGGTAGAGACAAATTGGGCCAGCCACTATGTTGAGAGACTATTGGATGGACAATCTCTTACCATCCGTCATTTTCGAAGACTTCACATTGTAATGAGACATGAGGGGGAAATCGAATGCCAGGGACATGTTGGGGTTGGAAGGGAGGCCTTTCTATTCTAGGTTGGACTACCCCTTGTCCAATCTAGTTGAAAAATCTAGCTTGGAAGAGTTGGTTCAACTCTTGTGGATCTGCATCAAAATGTATCGAAAACCTTTGACTTCTAGGGGCCCTGTTCCAATTTCCTCTTCCCTTGTTATTCCGACCTGGCTTCCTCTGTTAAAGAATCTCATTCTTGTATGAAGCATTTATTAGCAACTAGATTCTTTAAGCAAACCATACATGATATCTCTTTAAATATGAAACAAAGTTTGGCTCAGCAACACATCAAACACATGCAATCCAATCCATAAAAATTATTTAATACTTGTCAATGAGCAGGGGGTGGATAAGGGTTCTGGGATATCTGAGGGGTTGTATTGAGAAAAAAGTGATAAAATGGAGGGCATTAGATCATGATTATTTCTCAACAAAACATCAAACAATCAACTGTATTATAATGACAAAACTTATCAATTGTAACTCATCTTTGTGTCATCCTTTAATTGTTATAATATAGAGTTTTCATTTAATTATAATTCAATTTTAAGAACCTGGCATGTAAAATGAATCTGGGAATGTGAGGGGATTCGTAATTTGTGAAAAAGTGAGAGAATGGAGGGGAAGTTTAATGGATATTGTTCAGAAAATAAATTAAGTAATCAATAATCATAACTCTGTACTAAAATCAATCCAAAAAAATACCAACACCATACTAGCAATTATTGTGTATCAAAGTGTTTGTTGTTCCAACATTTAAATTTCCCAAAATTTCTCAATTCAGAACAGTCTATGTAACCATAACCCATAACTAAACAAGCGTTCCATTCAACAGACCTATTTAAGAACATGTTGGTCTTTAATTTATTTTCTTTCCTTTTAAAAATTTAAAGAAAACACACAGCAATATTGCTCGACCTCTATCCCATAATGTATCACTATAAAATAACATCCACTGTCTATCAATTCACAATCTGGCCAAATTTAAAATATACACAGGTCCCTTTTTCAATACGAGCAGACTTCCAAAACATGCCTGATTACGCACAGTCGCCATTATATCAACCAACAATATTTTGCAATGAAACCACAGTCGACATAAAACCTGAGCCTCATCATTGTCGATGTAACCATTTATAATCTGCACGATGATTCAATAATATATGCAAGGTGGACATAACCAATTACACACAGTCACCATTTCCACAAATAGTTATAACCCTGATCGGGCCTAGCAAAACCACAGGTGTTTCCAATTTGCAATTAAGACCACGGTGTAAGAACACAGTGAGGGTAATCATAATGAAGAGATAATAGCCCTCGATTGTATATAATTACACGTTCTCAATTTGAAACTCTTCAACCAATTTGATCATAGAAAAACAAGATAGGGACTCAATGAAAAACTCCATCACCATTCCACTGATAAACCAAATTTGACAATCAAGAAGATGCATGAAGGAGCAAGAAAAGTTGGAGATTAAAATTGTGCTCTATCGAAAACCAATACAAGGAGACAATCAAGAGCGTGATCATTTAATAATGGCACAGATAACTAGAGGTCCTCAGAGACATATCAACCACGGGTAAAATACCTTTCGATACAGACACACTAGTAAGCCACTGGGTCTCTTTGTTATTCCCAGTATGAGCCATGGAACCCATAGTTAGCCACCTAGGAAAGCAACAATGGGCAAGGTAAGAAAAAGACCAATGCACATAGTGTGTTTCACACTTGCAGGGAAGTTAACTAAATAGTGACAGTGTTAAGGTCCTAACCCGCACATAGGTAGATCAATGTATTCGGATGTAATAAAGGTCAATATTAATAAGGCCTTTCAATAAAATAGAATAAGGCAAATGTAAGAAGACCTAATAGAAGCTTCCGCTTCTAGAAGGATCTTCCT
>SNQJ01S0119680.1:0-24997 GCA_010110895.2 Picea sitchensis
CACAAGTTGCAAATGGAGAAGGACGAAAAATATGGGGGTCTATGATTCCACAAGAAAGGAAGGAAAGAGGGCTCATGGGGCTCAAAGGGGGCCAAAGAGAAATAATATTATTTTATTCTAAACCTAAGTCACTTACCTCATATTATTCTAAGTCATATCAACCTTGGAGTTAGTGGGATAAATGAGATATGTGGATTTCTTAGGAAGACATGTGGTGAGTTGTGAGGATGAAAATATAATCCATGAATTTTGGTTGTTGTGGGGGAGTTTTCAATCATTATTCTTGGGGGATGTATAAGAGGTTACACTGCCATACTATGGATGTAACATAATTCTAGGCATGGATGTTATGAAAACCATGAAGAAATTATGCCCATGTGCATGAGGAATTATTGGCATTGAGAAAAATTAGTGATAGCTGAGAATCCTTGGAGTCCCTAACAAAGATATTTCCTAGTCAGTCTATGCCAAGGTATTTTTTAGGGGAAAAATTTCACCAATTGGGTATTTTTGGTCATTTAAAAAATATATTTGCCATTTTGGTTAAATATTTTCCTAATTTTTACATAAATATAATTAAACTGATAATATAAAAATTACAAGTTTTAATAGTATTATATATATATATATATATATACCTATATATATATGTATGTATGTATGATTTTTCAAACCAAAATAGTCACCCATAATACTGTATATAGGTATAATATTTGAATCCCTAAAAAACAGACTCTATGTGGAGTCCAAAGAGGAAGTGGGATAGCATCTGAGACTACATGATAGATAGGGATCCCATTTCTTGGTTTAATGTGTAGGCTAAAGGGAAAGAGAGATGGGTGGAGTCTAGATTGTTGTAGAGTTATCTAAAGCCCTTGATGTCTTGGAAAGAAATGGGATTCATTAGAGGAGATTAGAATGCATCCATAGGAATAGTCATTATTTACTGGTAGAGAGAGAGAGAATATTCACCTACATATCTATATGTATGATTTTTCAAACTGAAATAGTCACCCATAATACTATACATAGGTATAATATTTGAATCCTTAAAAAATACCCTGAGACTCTATGTCAGAATCTAGGAAGGAAGTGGGATAGCATGAGAGACTGCATGATAGACAAGGGGATCCCATTTCTTGGTTGTACAAGCTAAAGGGGAAAGAGAGATGGTGGGTCTGGATTGTTGTGAGAGTTATCAAATTGTGATGTCTTGGAAAATGGGTTATGTGAGAAGATTAGAGCCATCCATAGGAGTAGTTCATTCTTTTTGACTCATAGCCTGAACTCGAGGGTGTCCCTGTTGCAGAAATATTGTAGGAAACATATAGCCTATGGTTTGGCATAACACCCTTTGTCTACAACCAATTGGTGATTGATTTCCATAAATACAAGTGTTCATGGTTTATCGTAATTATGATGAATTTAATACTACTTATGTTATTAACTGAATGATGTGATGCATGTTTAAGTTGGAACCTATATTCATGGTGTTACTGGTAATTGAACAAATGATTATGTTTGCATAAGCATTTTTGTCATGTCACATGCATACATAAATTAACAATAGGGTAATGGGGAAATTGGTATCAAAGATGTAAAATGATGAATTCAACCCAGTTAGATGGTTGGGCATGTTACAAAGTGGTATTAGAGAAGGTTTTAAGTTAGTAGGAATGAATTTGAAGATCCCCACAACCCCAACAATGTATAGGGGTGGTTGGGTAGGTTACAGAGTGGTATCAAAGCTTTTGGTTACAACATTGGGGATGCATGGGCCATGAATTAGTCTACATATAAAGAAATTATAGGTTGCAGATCATGTGTTTGATAGAATATTTGTGTGGAAAATTGTGTAGAGAACACAATTGAGAAATTCATGGGTCTAGAGTTACCCAGATAGTGTGAGATAGAATTTATATGACAATATGGAAGCACAAATTTTATAAATCGATGATTACATAGTTTTCCCTATGTAAAATTTGGGGGAAAATTGAAATTTGGATAAAAATCCCTAATCCTGGATGAAATCCAAAGATTGATGGGCACAACGGTGTCAAAGTTGGCTAGTACAAAGGTCTAATTTGATTAGGGAAGATAAGTTTGATAAATTCATGGCAGACATGAATTATTGGTGTGTGTGTGTGTGTGTGTGTGTGTGTGTGTGTGTGTGTGTGTGTGTGTGTGTGTGTGAATTTCTAGAGGAAAAAGCCTAAAATTATGTGGAGCTTCTCATCTGACATGAACCCACACTGGTGACTTATATTAGTAGGGTGACATGGAGGCATCAACATATTTCTAGGTGGAGTCAAGTTGCATAGGTGGCAACCATGAAGTAGGGTCCAGGGTGGCGGAGGAAGTTGGGGATTGAAACTAGTAGTAACTGGTTTATGGAGGAAACTAAGGTGGTTTTCCAAAAATGTTTTTTTCCTCGGTAATCATTGTTGGAGTGAAGCATGTCCCCTGATTGGTAAGTGGTTTATGGAGGGTATGGTCCATTTTAACTAGCATCATGTTATACCTATGCAATTGATCTTAGTCATTGATATGAGATCAAGAACAAGGAACATGTGCACCAAAAATGAGATGTACGAGATGGGACACCCACCCGTTTCATCAACTAATATCATGTGCTATATGGAGGATTCAAGTAAAAAGTAGGACCCCTTGTCACATATATGGATAAGATCGTGCTAAGTGGTGGAAAAAGGATAGTGGGGTACAAATGGCCCACAATTAATTATTAATAATGATAAAGATAATAAAGTAAGGAGGAAAAAGATAAAGGGGAACACAAAGACTTGATATGCTAGGCCAGGAGGCTAGGGAGATGAAATGGAAGAATTAGAAGTTGATAGGTTGACACCAGTGACACATTAGCAACCACGTGACATACCACATCAACAAGGATGCCATCTTAGGAGGATTAAATTTTATTTAAAAAAAGGTAGGAGCCAAAATATTATCTTGGCCATAACGAGAGTAGGGAAGCTCGGATTCAAGTGAAATTTTATATGTAAGTCTACAGTGAGGAGGAATGTAAAAGTATCAGTGAGGGTCATTGGTTGATTCAACTCCAAAATTATAAAAAATGCACATTAGTGGTTTTCAAAGAACACAATGGTACTCAATGATAGAGGCACCATTATTTGTGAAATTTGGATAATGAGTAATGGGAGTAGACATGAAAAAACCTAGTGGAGAATTTGGCCAAATTCCAAAGGGTTTGGAATACAGATGTAGAGATAGGCCAAGATCCACCATCATGGGAGACATTTTAGATATTTTTGAAATCTTCAGTGGAGGAAAAGGGACCCAAGATCACCATTATGGAAAACAATTCCTACTCAACATTTAATTCCTCAAAAATCCAAATGAATTTTTCCTACTAAATTTTCTATAGTTTTTCTCCATTTGATAGATAACATTTTTGGCAAAAAATTCAAGTTCGGAGAAGGTGCAAAAAGGACAAAGTTGACAATTCTAGTTTAATAAAAAAATTGACTAGAGCATTAGACCAAAAACGTAAAAGTTGTTGTGTACTCACAATCGTGATTATTATTTGTGCACAATACAAACATTTTTTTTTATTCTTGACATATTTTATTCTACACGTGGAAGAAGTTGGTCTCCAAGCTTGATTGTACTAGTAAGAAAAGTGCAAAAAATGGGCAAAATTGGTGATTTCTAAGAGCTATAACTTTTAGATTTGAGCTCATAATAGAGCATGAGTACATTCATTGGAAAAATAATTCAAAGGGGAACATACGTGAAGACTTAGATATTGAATAAGTTCTTCAGGGTTATTCAAAAATTAAGAAGAAGGACATGTAGTCTTAATCAACAATGTTTTTGGCAATGTGCATATTTTTCATAATTTGAAATAAAGTGATATATATATAGAAATGAGGTGTCTTTAATGGTTTTAATTGTGTGCACACTTCTTGCAGAATCGTTACTACAACAAGGACAAGTAAATATTATAATTGAAAATAAAAAATGAGGAGGAGACATGGAATATGCACATGGACCTTACAGTCATGAAGAAGAAGTTAAGGGCCTGAATATTAGTATGGGAAATGAAGAGATAGAGTATAATGGACATAAAGACATAATGGATTCATTATATTTGGTATAAAATGAGAGGATTTTAATAGAGGTGCAAAGTTATAGAGTTGATAATGAGAGGCTAATAAGAGCCTAAGTGGAACACAATCAACTAAACACTCAATCACTACATAGTTTAAATTAGTTACAAAGGAAAATAAAGAATGGAACAGATTCAAGGCATGAAGAGAAAATCATATCTGATGTAAGGAGGGATAATAATGAAATATTCGTGCACTCAAGAATTGCTACTAGAGATTTTCTCCTCTCCCCTCTCACTTCTTGGCTTCAAGAACAAGGGAAACCGACTCTTTATGACATTTCCAATTGGAATCGTTCAATTGGTAAATGGTTGGGATGGTCTCCGAGATCTCCCACCCCTCCTATACAAGCGCTCTCTTATATTCTCATAAGTCGACCCAAAGGTTGTGCCCTTGTCCATTTACCCAAAAATTGCACTCAAGGTTGGGGATCTCAAGAATATTTGGTTAAAAAATGATATGATTCCTTGATTTCTTAGACCACTCTCCCCCCTCCCTCGGTCTATTGGAAGAATATTTGGAACAATATTGGCCCTCCAAAATTCAAAATATTTTTCTGGATTGTAGCACATGGGAAAATTATGACAGGGGATAATTTAGCTAAACAAGGCTTCTCAAGCCCCTTTCGGTGCACACTTTGCAAGAAAGAATTAGAAACCATCAACCATTTATTTCTATAATGCTCCATTTATCGGTTGGTGTGGTAGGTCACTCTTCAAAATTTGTTCTCATGAGTACAATGACCCTCGTCATGTGGGAAAATATTTAGTATATGGCAACACCTCTATAACTGCTTCTTCCATAAAAAAACAACTCTTCAAAAAAGTTTGGCTAGTGTTACCCAAATATATTTTCTAGAAGATATGGTTGGATAGAAATAAATTAACATTCACTTAAGAAAAATTACTTCCCTCTTCACTGGCAAACAAAACAATATTGCTCCTCTCAAAACATTTTAAAAGTCAAGTCAAATTCTTAGTTCCTTCTCAATATTTGGACAACAAGAAGGAGGATTGGTTCAAGCAATTTAACTCCCCCCCCGTGGCCCTTCCTCTCCCTTATAAATCAAAATGACAACTTCAGTTATCTTTTGGGGAGTTCAATGCTTGCAAACAGTCTCATCATAAATGCATACTAAGTTTTGATGGAGCTTTGAAGGGAAACCTTGGGGTGGAAAGTGTGGGAGGGGCGCTATATGACCCAAGAGGAAACAATAAATTAACTTATGCATGGAACATTGGCACTTCTACAAAAAATCAAGCAGAGGCTAGTGCACTCCTCCAAGGATTGAAATTGGTGAAGGGACTAAGTATCTCTAATCCCAACGTTAGAATATGTCACCCTCTTGTCACTCCACTCCCAACATGTTTCCAACTTGCAGTGTCACTACTCTGCTATAAATTCATCTGGAGGAAACAATATTTTCTACCCACTTGTAGCATGAATTCTTTGGAATGTAGGATGGGACGAGGTACTTGCAGATTGGCCATAGCATATCATTATGATTTTAGAAGGTGGACAAAAAATGGTGGCAAGGGAACTTGTTTTTGGGAAAAATTTAGGCTCAGAGGGAGTGTCTTTATGGCCCAATTCATTTGCCCAGGTGTTGAAAATATCTTTTTTCTCTTCTTCTCAACTTTCATTGCTTCATCTCCCAGGTCTCCCTCTTAGGATTTCAAGACTTAGAAAACAAAAATGGAGGATCCTTTCTCAGGGATAAGGACACATCAAATTGAACAGTTAGAAGGCGAGTTGGAAAACACCCACAATTCGGTTTTCACCCTTTAGATCAGATTCAATAGAATTTCTTCTCTCTTGCTCATTGTGTCAGGAGAATCCATGAAACAAAGGTAGGAAATTTCCCAATTGAATGATGAATTCCATGCCCTTTGTCAACAAATTGAATAATTTAAGACTAAACCTTTACAAGTAGTAGATTCTCCAACTCCAGCAGTGTCAGAGCAGTCTGAAGAAACTTCCTCCCTTGTCATGGCTCCATAACCACTGGATTTGAATGCAACGGATCCGAAAGCAGAGAAATGGATTTTTTATGGCCACACTAGCTAAGCCTCTAAGTTTATATGTTCCATTTTTGTATACTTATTCTAGGGTTTTTTTATAGATTGTATAAGGGGAAAATTTTTGGTATATGGGAATATGGGATTTTAGAATTAATGATCATAGCAAATACAAAGGATCTATTTTTAGACTGTGAAGAAAGTCTAGTTTGCATTTTTGGACTGACTATAACTCTCTGGCGTCTTTGAACATTGTTTTTATATTAATAGAATTCCCCCTTTTCTTGTTAAAATAAAAAAAAGAATTGCTACTAGAACTCAAATGCCTCACTATTCACCAACTCATTCAACCAAGAAGTGATACACATATGAAGAAACAAAGAGTATCCCATAAGTGTCCTCGTTTACGTAGATTTTAACCTTGTACAATCAATTACTTCAAATAAATTCTTAATAAAAAATAGAAAAGATACAATGGCACCCACACACACATTACACATATATTTTACCCTAGAAACCCAAACTGGAAAAACCAACAACATGTTTAGAGTCACACCTCTAATATTCTTTATTCATCATATTCTTCATTATTACAATAAAATATGTATATAGGATATCGTGGCATACAAAACTAATCCATTGACCCAAATTAATCAACAACTCTAATTCCTTAACTAGATTTAGAAAACCATCGGCGAAAACCATGTGTCGAAAAATCACCAAAAATAAACGCAAAAAAAGGCCAATTTTTTTTTCGGGGGCTCTGCCTCCAAACCCCCTTATAGGAGGGACTCTAGCACCCCCATCCCCCCTTTCTCCCATATCAGTGTACAGTACATGGGATCAATTTTTCAAATAATATAACACATACCCAACAATTTAGACATCAGAGAAGAAGACATAAGCAAGATAAGCCACCGACTTCTTATGGTGAAAACAAAAGAGGAGAGGATGTTGAAGCTTGGTTTCTAGGGATAAGAAAGTATTTTCAGTTTCATAGATACTATCCAATATATAAGCTATGATTGATATATACCATCTATAAGGAAATGATTCTATCTGGTTGGATCAGGTGAAGCAAGTTAAGCACATCAATGAGAAGAGTATTCCTTGGAAGCATTTCAAGAAATATTTTTAGTAGCAATAAATTTCTTAGCACTATTATGATATAAATATGAAAGAGTTATCTGAACTCAAGTTGGGAAATATGACCATGGAGGCATATGAGAATAAATTTTTGGAGATGTTGAGAAGATTTTTTTGGAGCTTTATTAAATAGGAGAATGTGAAGATACAAAGGTTCTTAAGTGGACTACCGTCATTTTAAAAAGACAAGGTCCAATTTGATGGTCCTAGAAATATAAGAAGAAGGAAAAATTATATCAAAGGAAGAGGGGATTCAAACCTAATTTCTTTAGGATCAATCCTAATACATATCAACAAAGTCAGCTAGATTAGAGTGAATCCAAGATGGAATAATGCTTGGGGAAAATGGAAATTCCGCCAATGAAATGTTGGGGATGTAAAGGAGATCATGTGTGAAAATATTGTCCTCATAAGGGAGATAAAATGAGGACTATGCATAATATACATGAGGCAACCACAATGGAATATGTGGGTAGGAACATCCCTAGAATTATTCAACACTGGAAAATCAATAGGCAAACCATCAATCGAACACAATTGAGGTTGAAGGTAATATTTCAAATCAACTTATTGATATTTTAATTGAATTAGGAGAAATTCATAGTTACCTTGCCCCTAATTTTGTTGAACAATTTAATTTGAAGAAGAGTAGGCACGAGAAATCATGGTTGGTTCAACTAGCTACTGGAACCAGAAGGAAAATTAGTGAGATTGTAAAAGGTTGTCCATTATATATGAATGGTGTCAACATTATTGTATATCTAAACATCATACCACTTGGATCATAAGATGTACTCAATGGAAAGGATTGGTTGGATGTACATCACACTATTCTAGATTACCATAACAAGACTTTTACTTGTCTTGATGAAGAAAGAAAGAAGAGGACAATGAAAGGATTTACAAGACCTATATTTATAAGGGATATTTCATCTTTACATTTGAAGATATGCTTCAAGGATGTCAATTGTATGCATCTCATGTGGAAGAGTCGACCAAGAGAAAAATTCCAAGTCTTGAGGAATTTCCAGTGTTGTAGGAGTTTGAGGATGTGTTTGGGGAAATGCTAGGTTTACCACCAAAGGGAGATATATATTTATGTATTGATTTAATTCCTAGATCTTGTAACATACCTGACCCCCTAAGTACCTTCTAAGGGATGGGGTATCAAATTTTTTTCTTCTTCTAACAACCTTACTGTATTCACGAACTCACGGGTGGCGGTCTTGCAGACTCATGGTTTATATTCGTACCTCTCACGAACTTGCCACCAACACTTAGCTTCTTTTTCATTTGAGGACTCACGAACGCATGATTATGTGCCTTCCCTTCATAATTTTGTCTGAGAAGTCTCGACACTTAGCCATTTTTTCCATCCAAGCAGACTCATAGACTTACGATTCTGTTCCACCCCTTCATAAGTCCATCAGAAAGTCTCAAAACTTAGTCACATTTCCATCTCCGTGAGCCCTCCATGCTCTTAATTCCACTGCCTACATGTTACAAATCTAGACCTACCCAATGTTGTCTATCGGCTTGGACACATGACACTCAGACCACGTCACCCTTCGTTTTCCTAAATACTGTTACACCATGCCACATGCCATCCTCGACGTGGACCCTCCACATGGATTTACGTGGGATACGTGCCATCACTGATTTCTGGAATGACCTTCTAGGTTAGGACAACTGTCTTCTGTGTATTGGGTTGGAAACATCATCCCAATATATCCTATGGTGGAGAAGGTTCTCTCAAAGTATTTTCATCGGAGTCCCATATCCAATGCTACTCCAATGTCCTTAAATTAGTCTGTATGTCTTTAATTCTCTGAGTTTTTTATCTGAGGATTTCCTAAGACTCTTAGGACCATATGGAGGTTGTAAAACCAACCCCAAACTATTAATATTTTCTCAACAGAATGTAAGGATGAGAATTTGCGTTCAACACAAAGTCTGTAGTTGTTCAAGGCCCTTCGAGCCCAAAATATCACGTTTTTACTCACTTAACTTTGCCTGTAACAAGATGGGTAATTACCCCCCTTATTATATGTACAATTATTAATTCTACATAGACAATTGAAGATATAAACATAGCCATTGATAAAGGAACTACAAACTACAAACTCCATTATTGAACCAGTCTCATCACCAATATGATCAGGGTAATGATAATTATGGAACCCATGACAAAATTACCAATTTACATCATCTCTACAATTTTTATACAATTTTTATAGTGAATATTACTTAAACGATATTACGAATAACAATTAATTATGACCAAAATTCATAGTATTCTTCACACTAATACTCAACACAATATTTCTGTAGAGTTATGCAGAATAAAAACAACACACAACAACAATAATTCATAGATAGAATTAATAACAGAGATTCCGTAAGAGAAAACTCATAATTACACACACAATAATTGAAATAAGCACATGATATACATTTATCTCATGAAATAAACACCAATTGCATGTAGACCTATGACTTTCCTTCCAACCTTAAACAATGTTCCCCACAAAATGAGAACAGGTCACCCTCGAGTTGTGCTTGAACTCCACCAGGGCAAGGAAAATCTATCCCTGGAGGCCTCTCAACAACATAAATATCTCAATACAGGTACCAAGTTTAACAACAATCTTACATACTCTACTTTCCCCACATGCTCGTCCCACCCAGGAAGTGTGCCCCCTATGGCTTCTCACTCCCTTCCAGGCTTCAACAACAAGCCATATAGGAATAATCAGAGTTCTGTGACGACAACTTGGAACCTCTGGGAATCAAATTACCTGCAATTATCTCACCTGGAGAGAATGCACATGGGTCTGACAACCTATCTCTTTAGCTTAATTATTCTCTTCTGATGCTCTTTAGCGGAATCCTACGCTCTCCCAGGTACATGTAAAGGTATGGTAATGGAAACATAAAATTCCCCCTGACAACAATGAGGTGAGGTGGGTGAATAATGATCCAATGGTGGATGAATGAGATAAAGTCCTAAAAAATTATGTGCATTTTCCCAACTTGACACTTGTCATGTTGTACACTACATGGGCCACACATGGTTCCCTTACATGGTGATAGGTTTCCTCATAGGGACTTAGGATAAAATGCATTATCCCCTACTTTAGACTTTAACTTTAGGAATATTGGCAAAATATTCCTTTTTGGCTTAAGACCCCTTAGCTTAGCGTCTTTTCTAGACTCTTAGCCCCCCTTTCCTATTCTAGTGGAGTTTATCCCCCTTACTCTTCTTGTCAGGATGGTCTGCATGCAATCATGTTTTCTTTCATTAATTTCCAAGTGAAAAGACACAATACAAAACATGCTCTCTGGCCAAAAGAGGTTCATGGCTCACTAGCCTACACACATACTTATAATTACATTTCAACTGGGATTCGACTTAGGGGTATCACAAAGTTGCACTAGTATCTAAGACTCCATACATAATGAGTAAACCAGAATTCAAGGAGTCACAAATTATGCTAGAAGAATTGTTAAAGAAGAGATATATACACCCAAGTGTATCACCTTGGGGAGCACCAATACTCTTTGTGAAGAAGAAAGATAGGAATTTGAGGATACACATTGATTTTAGATAGCTATAGAAAGTCACCATGAAGAATAAATATCCTCTAACTAGAATTGATGATCTATTTGATCAATTAAGAGAAGAAAATATATTTTCAAAGATATACTTGAAGTTAGGTTACCATCAGGTAAGGATAAAGGATGAAGACATTAGTAAGACAATTTTTAGAACCAAGCGTGGACACTCTGAATTTGTTGTAGTGCCATTTGGACGACAAATGCCCCGACTTCCTTCATGTGTTTAATGAATGGTATATTTAGAAATTATGTGGATAATTTTTTTATTGTATTCTTGGATGACATTCTTGTTCATTCCAATTTAGAGGAGGACCATGAAAAACACTTGAGGTTGGTACTATAGGTTCCAAGAGAGCATTGATTATATCCTAAATTAAGCAAAGTGTTCCTTTATCAAAATAAAATCCATTACTTGGGACACATAATTTTAGAGGAAGGGATAACAATAGATCCAACAATTATAGGATGGGGAACACCTAAGAACATAACTAAGGTAAGGTCAGTCATAGGGCTTGCTGGATACTACAGGAGATTCATAGAGGGATTCTCCAATATTCTTCATACAATTCGTCTTTACAAAAAAAAAGGAACTAAATTTGAATGGACACTAAAGTGTGAAGAAATTTTCTAGCTGCTAAAGGAATTGCTTACTAGTGCACTGATTCTAACAGTTCCTGATCCAAATCAAAGTTTTTTGGTGTGTATATAAGCATGCAAAGAGGGGCTTGGTTGAGTTCTTACTCAAAATGGACATGTGATTTGTTATGAGTCTAGACAACTTAAGGAACATGAGAATAATTATGCCACACATGACTTGGAGCTTCTTTCCATAGTGCATTCATTGAAAATGTGGAGACATTACTTAATGTGAAGAAAATTTGAGTTAAGAACAAACCATAGTGGTTTGAAATATTTATTTGAGCAAAAAAAATTAAATTCAATGCAAACAAGATGATTGCAATTTCTTAGTGAATATGATTTTGAGATTAAACGTATCAAAGGAAAACATAACAAGGTTGTTGATGCACTTGTAGAAAGAATACATTCTTGGACTTAGTGGGGGAAGTGAGATACATGGGCTTATTAGGAAGACACATGGTGAATTGTGAGCATGCAAATATAATCTATGACTTTTGGTTATTATGGGGGAGTTGTCAATCATTTTTCTCAGAGGATGTCTAAGAGTCTATGTTATCATACTATTGTTGTAATAGAATGTTAGACACGGTTTTTACGAAAACCATGAAGAAATTATACATGTGCGCATGAGGAATTATTGGCATTGAGAAAAAATAGTGATAATTGAGAATCCCTAGAGTCCCTAAGAAAGCGATTTCCTAGCCAGTCTATGTTGGACCCTAGGAAGAAAGTGGGATATCTCGAGAGACATTTTGACAGAGAATGGGATCACATTCCTTGGGTCATGCAAGCTAAAGGGGAAAGAGAGCTAGTGTGTCAGGATTGTTATAAGAGTTATTAGACTGTGATAACTAGGAAATTGGGCTATGTGAGAGGATTAAAGCTAGACATAGGAACAATTCATCCTTGTGGACTCTTAGTCTTAGCTATGGGGTGGCCCTATTGCAGAAGGATTACATGCAACACATAACATATGGATGGGTGGAATTTCCTTCATTTGCAATCAATTGGTGATTGATTTCCATAAACATAAACTTGTTTATGGTTTATTGTAATTATGATGAATTTAATATTGCTTGTGTTATTACTTGCATGTTGTATTTCATGTTTGATTTGGCATCTATATTGAGGGTGTTGTTAATTGAATGAATTATTATTTTTCATAATTTTGCGTATCATGTTGCATTCATATATAAATTAACAACAATATAATGAAAAAATTGGTATCATAGATATAGAATGATGAATTCATCTGATTTAGATGGATAGACATGTTGCAAAGTGGTATGAGAGAAAATTTTAAGTTAGTTGGAATGAATTTGAAGCATCCCACTAATCCAACAATGTACAAGGGTCGTTGGATACATTACATATCTAATGTTCTCCTTCCAAAAAGAATAGTTTGATTTGATTTTTATCATAAAATACATTGAATATTCTATTTGTTCAAATAATCCTTTAAGATTTTTTCCAATATGAAATAAAAAAAAAAACAACTTTTGCCCAACTAAATGAAAGTCCATGCACTAAAATGTGATGAAGGGGAAAAATACACAAAATATATGCATATAATCTATATAATTACTCATGGAATAGAAGATCAAACCACACAAAATAACAAAGATTGAAGAAATGATTTATAATGTAGATAGTAATGTAATCATCAACTATGATTTAATAAACAATTATTATCATAAGGGCCCAACTTGTGACCTCTTGTTCTCGAGCCAAATGCTCTACCATTAAGTTGTAAGCCCAAATGAAAAACACATATTTTAATCTTCTTATTACAAATGTAGTACTAAATACACTAAAACCAAATGAAAAAAAATATACTAAAACAAATATTTTCTTAATTTAGTAAGGTTTCCTTATTTTCATATTAACAAAGTAATAAAGTTAACAAAGAAAAAAAAGTCACTACATAAATAGAAGCTAGAGATTTTTTTTCACCTTTCTAAACTAGATCCAAAGAAGTTTTGGAATAAAATTATGACTTGTAAAATTAAATAAAATGTTATGATTCCCCTGACAGACTAGAATTCCTACCTTAAAAATATTTACAAATCCCATAATATCCTCGACAAAATCCCAAAAGTTTCTACATAAGATGATGTTTTTTTTATAGAAGACATAAAGTTTGAGGTTAAGCGACCTGCAAAAGTGCAAGCTAAGGACATCACATGATACTAAGTTGAAATATTAAAAATTGGAGGGCCTATTTTGATCCCTTATATACACAAGCTCTTCAATTTAGCAGTCAAGGAGGGCTTCCTTAAACCTTGGACTCAAAGCCTCATTGTAGGTATTTTTAAAAGTGGGGATAAAAGAAATTCCTCTAATTATAGGACCATTATGATTATCCCCATTTTATCCAAGATATATGGAAGTATCATGGAAAAGAAGATAATAATATGGCTAGAAAGCCATGGAAAAAGAGCTAAAGGTCATACCGTTTTTAGAGATTATCATTCAACTATGGACCACCTTATCATGCTTAGCATCATTGCAGAGGAGTGTCACAACAATAAAACCAACCTCCTTTGTTGTTTCATTGAATTTAGGAAATGTTTTGACACTTTTCCCAGGACCAACCTTTGGAATAGGTTAGAATAGCTAAACGTTTCCTTTGGGATGAGAGTTGTTGCAGTAAGGTTGTATGAGAATATTATTGCAAAATTTAGGAGCACTGAGGGTTGGTCAGAATAAATTAATTGCAATATAGGAGTCAAGTAAGGTTGTCCCCTGTCCCCTACCATTTTTGGCGTTTACATTGACATTTTAGAAGATTGTTTGGAAGCAACAGGTTGTGTTGGACCAATTATTGCTAGTATAGTAATCATCCTTCTTCTCTATGCCGATGATATTTTTCTTATGGACAGGAATCCCTATGACCCTAGTAAGCATATTAGAATCCTCAATGAATTCTTCCCTAGTACATGTATGACTATGAACACTGACAAAACTAAGGTTATGATCATTAAATTCAACAACATCACCTACGATAATTTTGTATATGACAATAAAATATTGGAGGAAGTTCCTTCGTACAAGTATCACAAGCTCATTTGGAACTATAACATTGAGAAAAGTATAAATGGAGGGTGGAAATCTTATTATGTGCTCATTTGATATTTATCACAAGCTCATTTGGAACTATAACATTGAGAAAAGTATAAATGGAGGGTGGAAATCTTATTATGGGCTTGAAAATAATTGTAAATTAGTAGACCTTTGACTATGGGATAAGAAAAAGATATTCTTTGAGACTCTTGTTATCTTATATGGATGTGAAGTTTGGGATGAAACATCTCTCAAGAATCCTGGAGAAAGATAGAGCAGATCCAAAATAATTTTATAACTTATAATCTCAAAATTAAGAGCAATACACCCTATCCTATCCCATCCTCCTCATCAAAGCAATCCTTCCCACATTGAGAACACAACTATGATTGGGTACTTAGTCTCTCATGTTCATTTATTTATGAATATTTAATGTCTAGCATAATGAAATAAATGAACATTGATAGAACTTATACTCGAACATTTTAACCTCAGATCTTATCACGTTTACATTACCAACCTTAAATTTTAGTTCATTTTAATTTATTAAATTGAAACTAAGCTAGGGTACCCATCTCATTCATAATTTACTGCAATATTAAAATATGAAACATATACTTTATTATCTAAATGTCTAAACACACCCTTGTTGATAGAACTAAAACTACCTATTGTTCTGTATATTTTCCTTCCACAATTATGATGAGAAAGTTGCAAGTGTTCTCAATTTTCAAGACATTGATACCTGCAATTTTATTTCTACTTTTTAGTGAGACATATATATTAAAAATTTGAACATAGGTTGACGACCACAACCATATTTCTAGTATTTTTGGATAATCTTTATACATCCATTGTGGTTACAAGCTTGACAATTTGAGGAAAAGGAGCTACATGCAGAGAACTATGATGTATTGTTCTCTAAGATATATTTTTTATTAAATCCTGTCAAGTTGCCAATGCTCCCTATAAATGATCATCCCACCAGCAAGAGTGTAGCCACTACTATCAACAATCTTCTTGGTAGGCCTCAACATCACCTTACCGATTCCTCCTATCAGAGTAAAATAAATTAACAAAAAACTTTTTATGAGAGAGTTTGCAACAACTTGTCAACATAGTTACAAATTTATCTGAGACACCTACCAAACAAAACATAGATCACATTCTTGTTCTTACCCTCACAAACATGGTAAAATCGAAATTTGTATTAGCCTAATTTTTTTTTTTATTGTCAAGTCTTTTGATCTTTTTAATGTAAAAATCATAACGATAGAGATGTAATATAACTTACAAGTAATTGTTACTATTGAGAGAGTTGTCATCTTTTAATGAAAAAAAAAATATTATGAAACATATATTGAACATGTTGAGACCTTTGTGCTGCATGAATCAATCACATTATTATTTGATTTTTGAGTGATATTCACTCATTTAGCTTTCATGACCACCATCTGAAAGATAACTTATGCTAACATATGGTAGTTGTAATTGTTCTCGCAAGAAGGAAAGGAAGAAAGCAAGCAAGAAAGTTCAAACAAACTCATCCAAGCTTCAAGCAATGGCACTTAGGGCAGGGACTTGCTTCTCTACAACTCTCCTTGTTATGATATTGATTATGCTTGCTTAGAGAAACTGATCATTAATTATTATTATCCTAGAATTTCTTGTTATCGTCAATATATTATAAAATAGTATGCTATGGTTTCTTAATTATTCATTGTTCTAGTAGATGCCTCTAGGAGAAAGTCATGCTAGTTGGGTGGATATGATTAGCATGTATTTATAGACTTGAGGCACTGAGTGGAAAATGTACTCTCTTCTCCATACATGTAATATCTAAAAGGGAGCCATTTGTTTGGTATGTGTATCCACCAAGGTGTTTATTTGTTATAACAAGGTAGTTTTGTTGCAAAGTTTAGTAGTTTGTATCAATGCCAATGTTGATATTTATGGTCACATAGGTTGGGTATTTGAGTGAGTTAACCAATAGCTTTTTATTTATTTTTTCATGTCCTTATGTCCTTACTTTGAATTGAAGGTGATTTTCCCACCATTAAAGACCCTATAATTGGGTGGAGAGTAATTTAATACTTTGTATTATAAAATAAATATTATGCAAAAAACAAAATTATGTTATTGATTCATACTAGATTGAGAACAAAATATAGTATTATAAAGAAACACAAGATATAGTATTATAAAGAAACACAAGATATAGTATTAAGTAGAGCATTATAGAAAAAACAAGTTCTATTAATATAAAATCAATCGGTGAAAGGCACTAGCAATGTACATAGTAATACATAGTGAGAAGAATGGTCTTTGAGATGATATGTGATGACTACACTCATTCACAAAAGGTCCATGACAAGAGGATGAAACAACATTATAATGATGCCAAAAAAATATGAAGAAGAAAAATTCTAAAATGAAAGAACCCCAACCCTAGTATGATTAGGCATGAGTGAGAACATTGTTTTCTCTTGGTTCTTGTTTTGGGTCTTCTTGAGCTCATTGCAAAGAAAATCAACAAAATAGGTTAGGTTCTTGGTCATTAAGTGCAACTTCCTCAAAAAATAGAAGGCCTTAAAAATGCACTAAAAAATCATGACCCATAAACTACCAGTATGAGGACCATTTATGAGATGGCCTTGGATGGTCACTTGTACCAATCCTTCCCCCCTTGGTTAACAATAGGCCCTATTTCATCAAGGTTCCATACCAAATGGGGGAACTTCTACTAGATCCAGTTCCTAGTAAACTAGTTACCTTGGTGAGGAAGTTTCCCTACTTAGACAATATGAAATAGTTTTATGTTCTACTGGTAGGTGCTCTTCATATTAGTGTCCATGATCTAGCCTAATGTATCATTCTTAATGGAGTTATGGTTGATATTTTTAGTGTCCAAATGATATGATACCTCCAAGGTGTTCAACAAAGGTGGAAAGTATGGTGGGAGTAGCTCCAAATTAAATTCAAGGTGTAAGCCAAGGAAGAGTGGAAGATTCAATGAAAAAACATCTTAATCCACAACCTTCGTGATGGTGTAAACCCATATGTAAGTGGTTAGATATTCCTATGGGGGCATGTGATTTTCTCTTTCTATGAGTCCAATGATCCATTGTCACCAACTTGGAGCTTATTTGGAACCCAATGCTAATTGTGTCACTATTGGTATTTGGAATTGGATTTTTGAAAAATATCATGAACTTGTCATTGGATGACTTGGATTTGTTCAAAAAAATTGTGATTCTTTTTTTTTCCTTGTTATGAACAAGGGAGGAATATTCATGTGCTAATTTAATGGGTAAAGCTACATCAATTGAGGCCAATGGATGGAACCCCACCTGCACTTAAATAGGGTTATGGCCAATAGAAATGTAAGGAGTTATGTTATAGTTATATTGAACATAAGGAAGGCTTTCATCCCAAGTACATGGATGATTGGCATTGTACATTTTAAGGATATGTACGATCATCTAATTCAACACCTATGTTTGTCTATCATTGTAGGGATGTAAGTTAGTTGATTTGGTTAGTTTGGTGTACATTGTGACCAAATGATGGACCAAACATAGGTACATGTTATCCCTATAAAAAATAATGATATTTGGAAACCTAAAATGAGCCCAAACATTCTCTAACAAGTGCTTAGAAGTGGCTTTTGTTGTGACACTTTTCTTGCAAGGTGCTAAAATTTCCATCTTGGAGAATTGATCAGCCACCACAAAAACATTTTTGTTACCATGATTGGTTGAGGGAATACATTACATAAAATATATGGAGAATGGATCCACATGCTTATTTGGAGTGGAAAAAGGAGTGTAAAATCCCTACTTATTTATTACAAATTTAGTGATGGGATAGGTAGTGTACGATCTAATATAATTGTTGACATATTTTCAAATATTTTTCTAGTTGAAGTACTTCTATAGAATTACCACTATCCTCTATATGCAAAAATTATTAACCACACAATTTTAGTGTGCTTCCAAAATCATCTTGTCACACTCACTTTGAAGGAACACATATATGGAACATATGGTACAAAATTCCATCTTGGAGGTGGGAGTCTAAAAATTATTTACTTGTGACCAATGTCTAGTATGTAGTAGGTAAGTTAGGATTGTTGTCATACAACTAGAAAATTGAGGATTATGGTTAGTGCCACAACTAGAGGTCATCTGAGANTTTTTGTTACCATGATTGGTTGAGGGAATACATTACATAAAATATATGGAGAATGGATCCACATGCTTATTTGGAGTGGAAAAAGGAGTGTAAAATCCCTACTTATTTATTACAAATTTAGTGATGGGATAGGTAGTGTACGATCTAATATAATTGTTGACATATTTTCAAATATTTTTCTAGTTGAAGTACTTCTATAGAATTACCACTATCCTCTATATGCAAAAATTATTAACCACACAATTTTAGTGTGCTTCCAAAATCATCTTGTCACACTCACTTTGAAGGAACACATATATGGAACATATGGTACAAAATTCCATCTTGGAGGTGGGAGTCTAAAAATTATTTACTTGTGACCAATGTCTAGTATGTAGTAGGTAAGTTAGGATTGTTGTCATACAACTAGAAAATTGAGGATTATGGTTAGTGCCACAACTAGAGGTCATCTGAGATGGTGTGCAATTCTATTTTTTCTTCCCTTCTTATATGTCAATATGTTCATGTGAAATTGTTGAAGGTACGTGGACCACTTCTAATGGTGGTCATCAGGCAACTTATCCTATGTTTCCATAAATTGCAAAGGCTTGTGATAAATATGGATGATATTAATTATCACATCTGTACACTCATATTAATGCATATAAGAAAATAAAAGTCAATAATAACTTCCATCCTTGTTGATTTATATGAGATTATTGAAATTTATAAAAAGTTATGAACTCGGAAATAAAATTTCTTGTAGTTTAAAAAGTTTGAAGTTGTTCATTTATGACCCATTTCCCATTAGCTTTAATGTTCCACTTATCACTCATCGACCCATATCCCATTATCTTGAATGATCAACTTAGCACTCATTATCAACTAATTGCAAGTTTTTGGTAAGAAATTCAACTTTTTTAATTTTTAATTTTTTAATTTTTTTTTTCCAAGAAACAAAAAACCTTTTATTTCATTATAAAAATATACATATTACGGTCCTTATCCAAAACAACAGGATTTTTCATGTTCTATCTTTTCATCCTTTACCCATAGATCCTAACAAAACATTATGTTGTTCACAAATAGTACATATAATTCCTCTTTCTTACATTTTCATCTCTTTAACAAGTTTAAGAAACAAAGAGAAATAGACTCCAGAGCTAACTATATCATATTTAGATATCAAAGGACATGTCATGGACTGACTGATCGTTCAGAAATTCCTAATAGAAAAAATCCCCAGCTTCAAGTTACAAAGCCTCCTTTTGATTTAACTCCATGTATACATGAGAACATGAGAACCATTCCAACTCACCCAACAACTCCCTAATCCTTTTCATTAGAGGTGGTAACCTTTCCACCCAAATTTGAACTTTGTTTTTGACCCAATCCACCACCACTTGTGAATCACCATATATCTATAGCTTTCTCAAATTTAAAGAGATGGCAAGAAACATAAGTGTCGAGATTGTTGTTAATTCTACCTTCATATTAGATCCCCTACCCGGAGTGTAATGACTTTCAAAATGCTGTCCAGTTGATATGTAGAGAATCGTCCCAACTCCACAGATTGGGGGATGGCCTTGGTTGGCCCCATAAAAAAAACCTAGGGGGTTTCTTCCAACAACTCTGGCATCTGATACATCAAGTCAACCATGACCTCCACTGCGATTAACTTACTAAATTAATCTTTATTTACTACCGTTTTATTTTAAATACTACATAACACATTTATACACTCATAATAATGCATATAGGAAAATAAAGTTTATAAATAACTTTGTGCCTTGATGTTTTATTTGATGAGATGATTGCTATCACAAATAATTGATTTAAGAATACAAGTGTACACAAAAAAATATGTATTGGGAGATAAAATGTTGTACAGTGTAAAAAGTTCAATTCAAAATCAATAAAGAAAAAGAAAAAAATGTATATTAATATCACTATAAATTATCATATATTAAAAGAATCTAAAATCATACACATGATTCACCAAAAACTATGTACAAGTTGTATTGAAAATTGAAATGTACATGTGAATGACTTTCTAATTTTTTTGCTTTTCATATACTATAGTGGAGTCAATGTTCTATTAAACATTAAAATGTATTCATGTTTCTCTTTAATACGAAGAAGTGTCTTAAAAAAGAGGAATGGAACTTGCATATACCAAGTATCTTTCTTCTTTCATCCTATATAGACTTTTATCAAGATGAGGTTTGATCGATATCCAATGAATAATTGAGAAGGATTCAATGCACTTATTTCAATAAATTTGATTTATCATATTTATCTCCATTTTAGGACCACCCATCACCTTACATTTTCTTCTAAAATTGTATCATATTCCCTGCTTTGATTTTTGTTTGAAATGGAAATGAGACCTTTCCCATGTGAATGTAAAGTCCCTTATATTGATAACATATTTTTCAAGTACTTTTCGAATATACTTGTCCATAACATCTAATTTCTTTATTACAATATCACAATTTTTTATGCAATATTTCAATACTTTTGATTGAAAAGGCCTAAAAAATGTGACCTGTCACCAAATTATCGATATGTTTTTTTTCTTCGAATATGACATCTTAGTTCAATTCTAGCATATGACAAAAAGAACACTCCCATTTCAAATATCAACAACATCTTCCAAGTGATATTAATTCCCATCTACACTATTGCGACATATATGAAATTAACACATATCCTCTTCAACACCTCATTAATTAGTAACATCAAAATATAATATTTGAAAGTATTTAAAAAAATCCAATTTCTATCTATTGTCCCTTTTTCCATAAAATATAATTACAATGACCTAATTCAAAAAAACAACTAATTATATGTTAACATTTACAAACAACATAATACAATTTTTTAATTTCTATGAAATATACATTTCTATACAAACACATCCAACCACCATTCAAATTACTATTTTTTAAGAATTATAAAAATGAAGAGACACTTGGAACCTCCATACAAAAATAAAATGAAATTTAATATCTCAATACAAATAAACAAAATAATTTTTTTTAGTAATGACACACCAAATCATCAATTTATGAAACAAAAGTGAACTTAAATTGAACAAGGCTATAAAATATAAAAATAATACATCACATATATAAAATGACTAAGAATTTTTTATTCATGCAATAAAGGCTAGTAATCTTAAGGTACTATAAAAGTCATGGAGGATACTTTAAAACAACTTACATATTTGGTGAATTGCAGAATTTATTCAATATTTTCCATAGTTTAGTTGTCATTCATTTACCATCTGTTTTTTTTCAGGTACTATAAAAGTCATGGAGGATACTTTAAAACAACTTACATATTTGGTGAATTGCAGAATTTATTCAATATTTTCCATAGTTTAGTTGTCATTCATTTACCATCTGTTTTTTTTCATTGAATGAAGTATCAAGAATCACATTTTTTTTTTTTTTTTTAGTATTTTCCTTGAGATTTTATTTTACAATATTGGGTGAATAATCGACTATTATTAATAGTGTTAGTTTCATGATATTAAGTATACGCTGTATACATTTTATTCAATTGTTTAGTATGTAAACAATTTATTGGATTTCCAGTTGTTGTATGTCTCTATGTTATTTCCATTTTGAAGTAGTATATGTAAATTCAAATTAATTTTATGATTGTTTTGAAACCAATTTTTTTGTAGAATTGTTGTTTTGTTTTTTTTCAAATTTGTCATCCATACAATGTCAAGAGATTCATTTTGCAAACACATTTCAAGATTATTTTTTTATGGACAAAACCAAAATGGTTTTGTCCTCTGTTGTGTAATCCATAACCATTCACATTTTTTCAATATGTTATTTATATGTTGCATCATTTAAGTTATGTTAAAAAAATTCATTCAAAACAATTGTAACTAATTTATTTTCACTTATATTGGTTACAAAATAATAAGAAATTATCTAGTCAAACCATTTTATTTTATATGTGTTAAATAAATTGTAACTAATTATTGATTACAAAATAATAAGAGAATATCTAGTCAAACCATTTTATATGTGCTTAATAAATTATTAAGAAAAACCATTTTATATGTGCTTAATAAATTATTAAAAAAAACATTTTGTTGAAGAAATACATTGAAGATTCTTAATAATATTTATAGATAAGCCAATGATCTCATAATGTATTTATAAAACTTGGTAAAAAAAAACACTAAATATTCAATCAATTACCAATTATACTTTTTTTGATCACATTTTATTGTAAAACACATTTAGTACTTAATATAGTGAAAGAAAAACATTAACAATTCACGTTTTAAAGAGATCTATAAAAAAATCCCTTTAAGATTTTCAACATTGTTGTGATTATTGCTTTTTCTTCTTCTTATTTTTCCTTATAATAAACATTTAAAACATTAAGAATTGAGAGAAGATATAAATTTTAAAAAATAACACAACCCGTTATAAGTGTTTGATATGATATTGTGTTCACTTGATCTTGTTTTTTATTACAACTTTGTGGAGCGTTCTCCTCACTACTATATATATTTTCCTTGTTAGTCCTTTCCTTATGTCCATAGATTAATTTTAGACTTTTTATAAAATGGTAAAATTTCCTAAACATCATATTAGCCACTTTATTAAGACATGAGTCAATGTGAAAGAGATAATCCACTTACATTATATGTTGAGTAAAGTTTAATTAGTTTTACATATTTATTAAAAAACAATAACTAATTAATTTAAAATAATCATTATTTAGTTAAAATAATAATTAATTAATTTAAAATAATCATTATTTACTTATAAAATAAATTTTAAACTTTTTATAAAATGGTAAAATTTTCAAAACATTAGATGAACCACTTGATTAGAAGACATGAGTCCATGTGAAAGAGATAATCCACCCACATTATCTACACATTATCTATTGAGTAAAGTTTAATTAGTTTTATACATTTATTAAAAAACAATAATTAATTAATTTAAAATAATCATTACTTAATTAAAAAAATAATTAATTAATTTAAAATAATCATTATTTACTTAATTTGAAACAGGTGCTTAGCAATTTTCCTTGTTTTTTATTACAACTCTATGGAGCATTCTCCTCATTACTATATATGTTCTCCTTGCTAGTCTCTGCCTTCGGCTAGGGACTCTAGCAATCGCCTTGCAATCCACCTTAATTGACCACTTATTAGTCCCTGTCAAAGGCTTGGGACTATAGCAATGAGTTGCCCTTTGAGTCTGTATTAGTTTATTGTTGACTTTAGATTTTTGTTTTATATCCAATGTGTAACATAAGAAATCAATATATATATATATATATATATATATNATAATAAAATAATATATTTTTCTAAAATTTAATTGACTGATATGTTTGATGTGTTATTGCAGGCTTCACGTCTTTCAATGTAAACACAATTAATATTAATAGATTTGACAATTTCACACAGCAGAGAGGGAAGGGCCAATTGTACTGTGGTCATAACAATACACAATGGTAGAAGTAGTATGGAACGCCATCAACCCATCCTCGGGCCTTGAATCAACTGGGCAATTAAGAAATTGGAACTCTACGGCAGCCAACGAAATGAGAATGGTAGCTAGCCTGAGAGTATGCTTGCAGTTGCTGTTCTCGATGGCCGCTTCCAGCTCGCGCTACAAGCGAAGGGGGCATATTTCGTTTACATTGCGGACGACGACATCATTCCCGGCAAGAGAGTCTTAGATATCTTTTCGCATGCTGCCTGAATGGAGAAGTATCGAAACGCTGTCCTCGGGAGCATTGGTCACATTCTTCCTTTCCGCCAGAAGGATTTCAACTTTTCCAGTTCCTGGAAATTTGATTCCAAAGAAGCCAGATTGTACCTGCTTGATCCTGCTTATAATATCACTGTGGATCGTGTCCTTCAAGTCGATTTTCTCTCCAGCTGCTGGTTTCTGTCAACTGACCTTGTCAAAACTCTGTTTATTGAAAATCCCTTCGCGTTTGCCGCTGGTGAGGATATGCATCTCAGGTAATGTGCTCTTCGTTCCCACATTTCTGAGCTTACCACATATATTGCATTTGATTACATTTGTGAAACTTTTTTAGACCTATTGCATTTTGAATGAATTTCCTCTCCCTGGTTTATTGTAAGCAGACAACTGCCATTATTATTTAATCCAATCCAATCCCTACTCATCT